>BLXT01002056.1:432883-455781 GCA_019648995.1 Plakobranchus ocellatus | reverse complement strand
TTTTTTTGTTTTTTTTGTGGCTTAAGTTGTCAAGACTGCAGTGTACCATAGAACTGTATACAAGGGAGGAAACTCAAATGCTTGCTATTGCTCGGTGCATTGTGAGGTGAGGTTAGCTCCCCGAAAAAAAAATTGCGAAACGCTGCAAAGATTTAAAAGAAATATTCAAACAGTCGTTTGGAATTAAGATGTACAATCATGCACGTTAGCAACAATAAATTTAACTTGTAAGACTGCAAATACAATCTAAGATTGCTTTTCCGCCCCTTTTGATATTCTTTAAATGTATTAAAAAGCCCCAAACATGAAGATTTCTGATTATGCAAGTTTAGTCCGTAGACAATTTTTATATTTTCCAAAAAACAAAAACAAAAAAAACAATTTTCATTAGCACCAAAAATAATTTGCTTCAAAAGAAAAGATGTTTAAACTTATGGATAAAAATGGTACGTGAACTTTAGTTGGTTAGCTCTAATTCAGCGATGACTTTTGAAATCTAAGACAAGTGATAGAAAACAGTGTTCCTTTTCTCCTGATTGAATGGTTACACTATGACATGACAAGTTGGAAAGCAGTCTAGCATCCAAAGATTTTCTTATTTTGTATTGTATGCATGTGTGTGTGCGCGCATATTCGAAAGTTAAAAAAATAAACTTGGTAACATCCAATTCATAGGAATGTAAAAGAGAAGAAAATATACAACAATCCCTGAAATGCTCGGGCAGATTTGTGCATTGCCAAGAACGTGCGTCTTCAGTTTTATATCTCAAGAAACTCCGCATGAATGTTCCAAATCTTCAATCGTCTTTTTTTGCTGCGTCAAAGTCTCTTTTGGAAGTCCTATCTGAGACAGGAAACAATAAATGGTTTCAATTTCTCTTTCCGTTTCGCGAATTCTTGTTAGGAGTGTTTGAATATTATTTTACCTACTGATATTTTGAGATATTATCTATATAACTGTTTCCAAATAGATCTAGTTCTCTTCTAGCTTCTAGCCCAGTGAAGCAATGATTGCTAAGCCTACTTCATCTGTTTTATTCTAGGGAGATGTGTTTGGGGATTGTGATTCTTTTCAGCGCTGTACAAATGAGGGTACTTTTTTCAATGTTTTGTAATAGTGCTCAACGAGGAACTTTTACAATCTGTTATTTCTTTGCGTTTTTCGTTTTTGTTTTGAGAGTTAAACAATTTTATTGTTGATGTTGACGTCCTCTAGAGTAGCATAAAAACTGCTGAGAATTGGTACTAAAACGTTATCACTGTATTCTTTTCCATATTTCAGAAGTTCTCGGGATATAATCTTCTTCCAAAACGTTGTAATGGTGAAATAGTATGTTTTTGAGTGCTTTTCGGACATCAGTTCGGGTAAATATTTTACCAAGGCCGTGTATGTTTCTTTCAAACATTCCTATAACCGACGACATCTTACATGAATTTGCCTTCAAAATGTACAGAGATTATTAATTTCCCGTCTTTTTATCGAGCTTTTTATAATGCCTTTCTTATTAAAATCAGCATAAGCCAGGAGCGATTAGCAGACATACCTTGTTCTAGCCAGTTTCGGCCAGTTTTTGTAACTCGCTCTCGCACAATTCTGTTTGTAGTCTTAACTTTCTCTATAACTTAATAACCATTTAATCAAATTGTTCTTTCAAATGTTTTGTTTATATCTTAATCTGTCGTCAAAGAAGTCAATTAGTTACATTTTTTTTATATCTTCAGCTTTCTTGAGCGATATTGCGCTTTCTTTTCTTTCTTAAATGTTTATAACCTCTCTCTAGATTATCATGATAATACTATTTTTGTAGGCTACATGTAGTTTTGACATGCACATTATTTGTCTTATAAGGGCAGGCTTACTGCCTCAGTGTCATTTTGTCTCAAATTCTGCAACAACTAGCCTATGACCTGAAACAAATGTGTTCCATTGTGCGATCTCGCAAAGATCGGCACATAATTATTAATAGTGGATTTCGTTGCATAATATACAACGATCTCATCTGTGCCGTACCTGCAGTGTTCGAGATTATGCCCAATGGACGATTTACACTGCATGCCTGATATCAGGCAGATTTCATCTGAGCGATATTTGAGGGATAAAAATCTTCTTGACATTTAGCGGGCTTTTTTTCTTTTTTTTTTTTTTTTGACGTTTACCCTGTGCTGATAGTATCTGCTGATAGGCGGGTGTGTTATAGTGTGTATACAAAATGGCAGACACTGTGCTAGACGATATGTGGCAAAAAATAAATAAACGAGATCTACAAAAAGCTAAAAATTAAAAATATCATAATTCTGCTCTAAACACAATAAAGTCACTACTTCCATTTAGAAAGTCTCCCACTACCATGGAAACATGAGTCATCTCGACACCCACGCCATGTCAAGCGATCTCAGCCGGATGAAAAAATCAAGAAGCTCCTGTTTTCAGGCGACCAGGGTCGACAGATCCTTTGCCCGCCTGTTATCTGCCGGATTTTTTGGCGTTTTCCCATTTACACTAAGGGTTTGATCGGACCTTCGAAACGGCCTTGTTATCTCACCGGTAACAGGCGCATAGATCGGTAGGTGTACATGCCGCTTAAATCTTGTGATAAAAATCCATGTGGTCATTTTAAATCACTGAACATCCCAGATCCATATGACCTCCTGGATTTAATTCTTCGAGAGTTGATAGTTACGTGTCTAGTCGTTTAATTAATCATGAATTTCTGTCTTCCCCTTTTCAAACTATAGAAGCCACAATAACCTACCATGACTTTTCTCTCTCTCTTTTTGCTTAGAATTATTCAAATATATTATCTTGTGTTCTGTCTGGCTCTGTCGCAAAAGCTCTGCATTTGTCGGGCTACGCTAACACTTAATGATAATGTAGTGAATCGTATTATTTTGTACTGTAAATATAACTAAAAGCACTCTCCAATATGTTTCGAAGCTCCTACACTTTGTGAATAGAATTGTTCATTTTCGATTATTAGAAATAAAAGTCACTACTAGTCTTACTAAAAACATTGTTGTAATGCTGTGTAAACCTACATTGCCCGATGTTCAGATCCTGTATTTTTTTTGTTTTTTCTAAACTAGCGAAGTAATTTTTTCACAAAAAATGATAATTGTAGGTGCCCTATATCGTCTAACACTAACATGACTAAATCGTTGAAGATTTGAAAATGAAATGTTATTTTTTTCATGATGATAAACTTTGATCAGTCAGCCGTTGATATAATATATATCCGAAGTTCTCAGCAGTCACTACTGCGTCCGCCAATTGGTACAACTAGCCAAATCTACTGCTGATTTTTATCATTAATACCAAATAAAGAAATAAAGAAGACGTTCACGCACTTAGACCTAGCGACAGACCTAAGACAAGAGAAGAGAGAAGACGAGAGAAAATTACAATATGTCTGAGTAGGATTCGAACCCGCACCCTCGTTGGCACCCACCGCCTTGCCAGACAGAGGAACCAAGCGAACAAGCACTGAACCATCCGCTTCCACAAAAATAGAATAATACCAAACAAACCCATAGCTGATTTTTATTTTTCTTAAGAAAACAAAAGTTGCGCATCAAACATCTAATGCTGTTTTCTCTTTTTTTCCCTTTAGCTTTGACTTGTGGCGCACAAAGTTCCGGAACAAGATTGTTATTAAAATGTCTACCTACATATTTAGTTTCACCAGTTTAGTAAGGTTTAAATAGTGTTATAAAATGGCATCCTGTAAATCCGTTAAACAACTTAGGGATTTTAAAATAAATTATGCCCACATAAAATGGCATGATCTAGAGTAACATAATTATATATCCATATTTTTGTGGATTTTTATTGACGCTCCACAAAAACTTGTATTAAGCTTTACACCGTTGAGCTTCCATTATAATAGATTCTCTGGTAAACAAAATTTATGCACCAAACTTATAATGTTATTGTTCCCTTCGCACTAAAAGTTCCGGAATGGCACTGTTATTGCATGTATTTTCGGTATGCAGTTAATAGTGTGGAAAGGGCAGTGCGTTGATTGGCATCTAAATTTCTTAAAGCCATAAAATAATTATGAATATTGCACATAGGTTTGTTCACTTTTAAAATTTTTTCACGTAAACATTTGTGGCTACCACATTCACATTTTTTGTNNNNCCCCCCCCCCCCCCCACACACACACACACAACGTGTATACACGTAACACTTTCGCCCTTAGCTCCTCTATAGCTGAGTCTTGAGATCAGCTGTCCTATTGAGTCGGATGTCGCATATAACACTTTTGAGGGGAAAAAATGTAAGGTCTGTTTGCTGAAGTTCTCTCTCTCTCTCTCTCTCTCTCTCTCTCTCTCTCTCTCTCTCTCTCTCTTTCAAAAAGTTAAACATTCCTTGTTTGACTTTGAATAAACGTAGTTTTTTATTTATGCTATTTTCATTATTGGAAACTTCGGGAAAAAATTTCTTGACTGCTTCAAATGTTAAAAAGGTTAGAAATGCGACAAAAAAAAAACATGGCAAAAGTCATGCAGTCATCAGATTACATACATGTATTTCACTGTTTATTAATTTTCTGATAAAGTAAAAGTAAATTTTAGTACCCCTTAGATCACGACATATAAGAAGCAGACTAAAGCATAATAATAGTATTTGTTTTTTTTACGAAAATAGAAGTCCCAAATCAATTGATTTTCTGATTCCATTGGCTTCCACAAATTCATATTCAGTACGCCATGTAGGCCTAATTTGTTATCGATATGTCCTTTTACAAGTTATGATGACCTCTGTACATTTGCATTGTGTTCCTCCAGTTTTTTCCAAAAGGTTACGGTGCAAATGTACATTTTTTAAAAAACAAATATTTAATTGTAAAACAAATTTTATGCAGGCCTTCAGTTTTTTTTTCTTCAATTTCCATGAACCATGACTTAAACAGATAAACTTCATAATGAAATCATGATGCAATGGCCACAGGATCCACTGACGTTTAGTTGAAGTTAAAATTTTCATTGTCTTCATTGTTTAATACTGGAGTGACACAAAAATCCAAATGAAGCTGATGCATAACAATTTAATAAACTATGAAATGAGAGGTAGCACACGAATACAATTTTAAAATGTTTTCTTAATTTTTCATCCTCTCTATCAGTTCCAATTGTTTAAGAAATGAATTTATGTAACATACATCATGATGCTTCAAAAAGTAGCAATTAGCCGAACTAAAGATTTTTAAACTATGACAAATTATCCAAACCAGAGTCATTGGACTACTATATATATATGACGTATATAATTATATACAATTGAAGATATTTTATAAGCAAAGCCAAGTCCTTGATCAAAGCTTAAATTCTTATAAGCTCAATTTTATTTGGAAGTCTTTAAACATATGCAGACTTTGAAAATATCTGAAAGTCTGCTGTATACAACCTTTTATAAACTAACCTGTAAAATAATATATGTTTATAACACATATTTAAATGGCAGTTAAAAAACACAAAAACAACAAAGCAATTATGTCACTATTATTATTAATTCGTATTTAAAAATTAAGAAATTAAAGAGCATCATACTTTGATTATATTGAAACATACTTAAAATTCATGTAAAAGATTTTTTCCTAGAGTTACACAGTCACTTATTATAGGTGTGCAGTTCAAAAATCTGTCTGGCACAAATTGTAATCTCTATACAAAAATCTCAACAAGTATCAGCTAGGCCACAATTGCTTTAAAAAAAAACCGAAATCTCTTAAGACCAGCAAGAATCTGTCAATTAAAACAAGACAAATGTCATTTTAGTTTTATATATATATATATTATAGAACCCATCCTTTTTGATGAGTGTGAGTCACCAGCTATTATTATTAAGTCCAGAAGAAAAAATTCCAAGCAGTGGAAATATGCCACATATGCCACAAACACCATGCACATCAAACACAAAATCAAATTTGAAAGTCCTGGGAGAAGGAAAGAGTGAATGATCATTAGTCCATAAAATATGCGGCTGAAGAGTAATATAGGGACATTTTAAGAATAGAGGGCTTGGAATCTCTAATTACAACAAAGAACAAAAATCAAGGGCAAAAGAAACAAAGAGAGCACGGGCTCTCTCTAGAAAGCAAACAGGAAGGAAAAAAATCATGCTGCTGGATAGAGTCACCTCATGGATGATTACAAACAAACCATCTCAGCCAAGATACGTCAATATATTTGGAGGGAAATGATAGCCAATGATTGGAGCTATGCACATGGTTAATAATTGGCTGAAACTGACTCTCTGCCTCTACAATGATCACAACTGCAGACTTGATTTATCATGTTTAGTTTTAAAAAAGATGTGGCAAAGGGTCAATATACCTCTGCCAATGTCTAATTTATGTGTTTTGACATTTGCTTTCATGTCAGCCATCAATTCTCTGTTACAAAAACAACAATTAAATGTCTCATTATTTCTCTAAAACAACATTGAGCAAAGAGTACCTGTGTGTTCTAACATTTTTATGGAACAGCCAAAATGTTTTATTCCATATCTACCCTTTTTCTTTCATTCTTTTATGCTTAACTTATACACAAAAATGTCCTCAACTTCATTGCCATAACTCCTGTTAATATTCTGCTTCTCAACAATAGTATTACAGTGATTTTCCCTGCTCTTTTGAAGAAATATTCTTATTCTAAATCATAGCAATATGCTTTCCCTAGTATCTCTCCTATAGATTTTTTTTCCCTAGATTCTCTAAATCTACATGAGACTTTTTTGTCTAGGCTTAACTTTCCCTAAATTTTTTTTTTAAATACAAGTTTTTGACAAAAATTATATAGATGGGGCTGTTTTATGACGTTTCAAAGTTTTAAGGATGGACAAGAGGCAATGCAGTTCAAGCGATAGGAAATGGTTGTACAGAAATATACATAAAAAAGATTGTTTTTCTTTATTATCCATTGTCTCCTCTATTGTATTGCCTATAGTCCCTTTATATCAGTGTATCTATATTGAATTGCATAGAATTTAGGACAGCCTCACTCCAAATTCCCTAGCAGCTTGGGCTCTTTCTAGTCTGTCCTGCTCTTTTACCTCTTCCTGAGCTTCACGCTGCATCTTCTCCATCTTCTCCAATGTAACTGACTTGAGAGGAAGAAGCTTGGGCTTACACAATGCAACTGTCGGCATGTCCTCCTGGTATACTTGGCCTTTTTTAGGCAGCCACTCACTCACCCGGCCCTGGTTTGCTGCAGACATTTGATCTAAAATAAAATAGATGGATAAAGAGAAAATAATTTTCTTTATAATCTAAAAAAAAGAAAGCAAACAGATCAAGAAATACTTTCTATACATACGATAATAATGCATACATGGCCATTCATGTGCACATCTAAAAAAAATGCTACTTACATTTGATCCTACAATGACTTACACCTCAACAGCAATAATATCCATTATATATAATAAGTTGTTTCATTCATGTTAGAAAGGCTTCTGACATTGAGTTGCTTGGTTTTTCTTTTCACTCAATGATAATTTAAAGGCTGAATGAAACAAGCAATCTAAAATATATTGCAGTTTTTCAATGGTGGGGCATGGATAACTCATATTGGATAGAAATCCTCTTTGAAACTGAACTCTTATTCTGGCTTTAATAAGGCCAAGTTTCTCTACTGAAAGATGTGGGGGGAGAAACTTGTCCAGATCACCATGTTGTGGACTCGCTATACAAGAACTAAACCAAACCTTACCTTCTTTCAAACAAATGAGGAACAATTAGACTACATGATTTCTGTTAAATGTTGCTTTTTAGAACTCTAACCTGGATCTAGGTACCGAAGCATGCCGGAGGCCAAAATTGTTTTCTTTTTTGTTTTTTTTTTTAATTTTTACAGCACTGACTTAATTTGTAATGAATTTGTATGAATGGCTTTTTTCCCCTTGCTTTTCAAAACAAAGACATCTTCATACTTATTTCCTTTGTACAACACTCCTTGACTTCTAGGCTATACCCACTGTACCGATTTCACGCTTTCAACATTAATTTATAAATGCTCTTTCAGGAGGGAAAATATACTTTATCAATTCCTCAATAAAAAAAAAATAAAATTAAAAAAAAAAAAATTGGGTTTTGTGATAATATGACACTTTGTGTAAATATGTTTCTATAAAAACTCAATTGCTTTACACACTTTTTTCGCCACAAAATTTATATACACACAAATTTTCTTGAAATTTACCACAGCTATTGCCAATGATATTATAATTGAAAGAGGATTTTATGAAGATCAGAGGTACTTTTTTCAGAAATTCGATTATTTACATCAAAATGTGGGTCAGTTACACTCACTCACAGTATATAACTGAACACACTAATATATATATCAATATATACATATGAGGGTTTGCCAAAACGTGGGCTGTCATCACAGTTATGTGCAAAAGATTTTCTACAAGCCCCATTTGAAAAAAATTAACTCATCAATGCATACATTTTGATTTTGTGAGTGTAAAGGCTTACAAAGTACTACTTTAAGTTTAAAAAGTTAGTTTTTGATACGTCATTGCTGTCTAAATTAACCAAATAAGTTTCAAACATAACTGTGATGACAAAATCACCAAAAAAATGGCCACCTTTCAACAAATTAAGCTCATTCACCACCAAGCGAAGAGACACAGGCCAATTTTTCTTATATGGATCTACTCCTGCTATCCAACCCTACATGAATCTTACCTCAATGATACTCAATTGGGCTTTTCCCTTTTGTAATTGGAGATTCTTTTTTTCAAAATGCTGTAAAAAACGTGACACAATTTTGGGGTCCACCTTTGGGCAACTGCTCATATATATATATATATATATATATATATATATATATATATATATATATATATATATATATATATATATATATATGTCTAAAGTTTTTAAGATATTCAAAAAAAAAATCTCTATTACTTATTTTAGGAGAATATGTGATGTAAGTAAGTTTCAAATGATTTAAACCTCAATAGTGAAATACAGATGTATTTTTTTAAATCGGACTTTTGCAAAATGAAAATTAGGATGGCTAGTGTTACCATATAAGGAAACAATTTTTTTTTAATACGAGGGCAGGCTGATAATTAAGTTCCGTTTGCTAATAACTCAGTCGATTTTCGTCACATTGACCTAAAATTTCATACATAAACTCTCGAACCATTTTTCTAGGCTTAACAAGAACAACAAGTTTGTGTAATGTCATTTGTACTCATAATGCAGTGATGCGCAACACGTGATGGGGTAGCCATGTTTATGAGACAATGGTGACGTCCAATGACCTTCTCATCAAACAACGCTCTGTTATCGAGTTTTTGGCAGCTGAGGGATATTTTGCTGCAAATATTCATGCAAGAATGAAGAAAGTTGAAAGCTCTAAGAGTTGAGTACACACGTCCTTTCTCTGTGTTTTCATCTCTACAGTGAGCTGTCTTGGGGCCCAACGGGCAGAGACTATTCGATAACCCAGTACAGTTGTGACCATATGGTGCACCCGTTCTTTCGAAATGCCTACTGCATTGGCAATTTCCTTTTGTTTGACCCTTCGATTTGCTCTAATCATGCAGTCAACTTTCTCTCGATGAGCCGTGACCGATGCGGAAAGGGGCCTACCCGAACGCTTTCGATCACGCAGAATTGTCTCTCTGGGGTCTTCCCCTTTAAAAATTCTCACCCATTTGCGAACTGCACAGTCTGAAATGCACATTTCACCATAAACTATCTTCATTCTTGCATGAATATTTGCAGCAGAACATCCCTCAGCTGCCAAAAACTCGATAACAGAGCGCTGTTTGATGAGAAGGTCATTGGACGTCGTCATTGTCTCATAAACATGGCTACCCCATCACGTGTTGCGCGTCACTGCATTATGAGTACAAATGACGTCACACAAACTTGTTGTTCTAGTTAAGCCTAGAAAAATGGTTCGAGAATATATGTATAAAATTTTAGGTCGATGTGACAAAAATTGACTGAGTTATTAGCAAACGGAACGTAATTATCAGCCTGCCCTCGTACTATTTCTACTGATACGACCATGACAAATTCATTAATAAACATTAAAAAACACTTTTCTTTTAAAATAAAAAAAACAAAAACTCTCGTAATTTTACATCACACAGCTAAGACATATGAGGCTGTGACAAAATGTCACGATTTTGGCTTAAGCATAACCACTTTAGAAATAAAAATTCAGCAAAAAGTCAGTCCATCCCAAGCTAAATTCAGATCCAATATTGCAAAAAGAGATCAGTAAATTGCCTTAGAACATTGATTGAAAAAAGCATGAGGAAACAAGAGCAATTCCATTGATCAGATGATGCTTTATTGGCTATTCTAAAGCCTTTGACTGTGTGAAACATAAAATATGAATTAAATATCAAAAGAAATGAATGTACACTAAAAAAAATTTAATTTCATTGTAAACCTATGTGAAAATCAAGAAGCTATTGTGTGTATGGAAAAAGGGCATGTGGACTGGTTTAATATACAGAAGGGAATATGACATGGATGCATTCCATAGCCAACACTATTCAATCTCTAAACTGAGTATATCATGAGACAAGTGGAATCACTTACCAAAGGTTATGATGAAATAAAAATAAATGGAAAAGAAATTTAACTCACTTGCAGCTGAGAGGGTTTGGAAATAATTTGAGCCCTTGTGGCTGAGCTTTTTGGTGTATTTTAAAAAAAATTGTAAAAAAAAAAGTATTTCAGCTATATTAATAAAATCTGGACCGATTCAAGTAAAAAATTGTTGGAATAAAATAAACCGTTAAGACATATCTAAAATGTTGATTTTTATGTAATTTTTGTGAAACAGCACACATTTTGGTTTTTCGAAAAATTTTGGAAATTATGATGTAAGCTGAAATAAAATTCATTTAAAAAAAAATGTCCTTTCTGTTGATTTTATTGAAGTGTGAGCATGCTTGAGAGGTGTGAGAAGAAGAAAAAACTTTAATTTTACTTAAACATCAAAAATGTTCTTTCTTTTGCTTGTTAGAAGCCATCGTGTTGCAGTGATTCTTAGATCTAATTTCACTTTCAGACCAATCTGAGAGTAGTGTCCCTTTTCAGCCATCAACAAAAAATGCGAAGTCCGAATGGTACGAAACTTTGCATGAGACTAGGGAAATGGCTATACAATAGTAACAGGCGTTTCCCTTGGCTTTAGCAGGAATAGCATGGGCGTTACGAGAGATTAAAGTTGATCCCCTAGGTGTCATGGGATCAGCCCCAGTTAACAAAAGGTCTTTCCCGTCACCCCTACAGGATCCGCCGCAAGTGAGTTAAAAAAGAATTGAATACTGACTCAAGGGACTGAACACTTTACTTCGACTCAAAGCACTCTACACTTTAATAGAAAATTTGAATCAAAATATAAAGAAAAATAGCAGATTCTATGTAAATGCAAAAGAAAATAATGGATATGGACAAGTAAAAAACAAAATAAAAATTTAAATAAATGGTGAAATACTGGAAAATGTATATGAATTCAAGTACATTGGAGCTAAAATTAACAGAGATGGTATAATAACACAGAAGAAGAACTTCGATAGCCTTATCAAAATTTTGTTTAAAAAAACATGACATTACCACACAAAAGACAACTAAAATTTTTGAGTCACACACTGACAGGCCCACCCAAACAAAATTTAAGACAAAGAATTATGGTTGGGACTTAAAAGAGCACAGGATCAAATCTTTAGATCCACATAAATGATTTTTGGTTTTGCATAAATTTTCCTCTGTTCTTATATAATGAACTGCGGACACTTAAACCATGAACATAAAATTGGTCGTATTAGCAACCGTTGAAGTGAATAATTTCAAAATTACCACATGAGGGTTTGTCAAAACATGGGCTCAATCATAGTTATGTGCGAAAGATTTTCTACAAGCCCTATATGAAAAAATTCAACTCATCAATACATACATTTTGCTTTTGTCAGTACATTGGCATACATTGGTACTGCTTTATGTCAAAAAAATCAGTTTTGGTTGCATCCTTGCTGTCTAAATTGACCAAATAAGTTTCTAACTATGATATCAAATCACCAAAAAAGTGGTCACCTACCAACAAATTTTGACTCATTCACCATCACGTGAAGAGAAACAGACCAATTTCTTTTACATGGATCTACTCCTGCTATCCAACTCTGAATGAATATTAGCTCGCTGATAATAAATGAGGCTTTTCCCTGTAGTAATTTGAGATTCTTTTTTTTCAAAATGCATTGCAAAAACGTGACACGATTTGGGAGTCCACCTTTTGGCAATTGCTCATATTATCAGAGGTACATGTAACCGCACATCCAAGTTTTCTCACAAAATCTGGGGCATAGCATTGACTAAAATCATATTGAAGATGAACTGACAGTAAGTAAGATGGGCATAATCCTGGCGTTGGCCCGCTACTAAGATAATCGACACCTGCTGAATATAATAATAATATAATAATCGTACTGGGTTGTCTTCACTGTAGCTGAGTTATAGTAATACTACATTTTAGTATCGATACTGAATCGCGGGCCAACGCCAGGATAATATTTCGGGATTGGATCGGATCAGAGGAATACGCGGGTGTTTCATTAACAGTGAATGCTGACGATTGTCAGGCACAACACTCATTAATTTTGGAACCGGAAATTGAATCTGCGGCACCCGAACAAGTTCGAGAACCTTCAGCCGGTCCATCGTCAGTGCCTGACCAAAATCAATTTGAAACATCAGCCGGTCCCTCAGTAGGCCTACCTAAACCAAATCAGTCTAGACAAAGAAAGCGAAGAGCAACTAAAGAAAATCTTTGCTGTCCGCCTGATTACCAGGCAATATAAAAAAAAACCACATACAGCCTCCTATGCCTCTCGGATCGCAGACATAAGTGACGACGAGGATTTTCAGTAACTTTGTGGAAAAAAGGTAGGCTTCTGGCAGTATCTCTCTCTCTCTCGACGAAGGCCCAAAACCAATCATCATTACAATTCATTATAATCTACTCCCGCCGTTGGCCCGCCGATTCAGCATGAAAACATCACCAACCTTTTCACCCCCACAAATACCAAGCCCCATTTACCTGTATAGTTCCCCAAAAGTAGGACCCTTTTCAGCTAGAGGAAGATGAGTTGCATTACGAAAGTTGTATTGCATTGTATCTGCTCCAGCCGTTGGCCCGCGATCAGCGCTCAGTTTGTCTCTCTCTCTCTCTCGCCACAAGCGCGCCACATTGTCTGCCCGCCGTTAGCCAGCGAAACTTGCCCTCTCTTACCTAGTATTAGGTCAGTAGATCTAGTAATCGTACTGGGTCGTCTTTACTGTAGCTGAGTTATAGTAATACTACATTTTAGTATCGATACTGAATCGCGGGCCAACGCCAGGATTATCCCGTAGGAGATGAAACTTTTAATCTCATTGACAGTTTTATATCTCAGTTTTATAAATGTTTACATCCTCATAAAAATTGGCAGAAAGCTGACCTACTTCATTGTTTATTTCATCGAATGACCAACGAAAATCACTCTCCTCTTCTTTCATTCACTTTTTTCTCTGACCTTTTGA
The DNA here is from genome assembly GCA_019648995.1 of Plakobranchus ocellatus. Taxonomy (NCBI): domain Eukaryota; kingdom Metazoa; phylum Mollusca; class Gastropoda; family Plakobranchidae; genus Plakobranchus; species Plakobranchus ocellatus. Next base: position 442,216 of record BLXT01002056.1, on the reverse strand, counting down.
CACACATAATTCTTACAAGCCCGAGTTCAATTCTAAAACCAGACTGGTAGCTCCATTTAATCTAGATCTTATTATTCGGAGTCTGACTGCTGCCGTCACGATAAGTTATGCCTGGATCTATATGTCTTTAAAAATATATATTGGACTGGGTATGCCAATAATCATTCAAAAATATAGTTATCTATATGCCAGCTGCCAAGGCATTTGACTTACCTTCAAAATTCTTCTCCTCTCTTCCAAATCCAAATTAATCAAATCAAGAGCTCAGACGCCGCTGTGAGATCTCTTTTTTTATCTAGATTAAAACAGTTTAAAATATATCAAGACTTTAATTCTTTTAAGAATCAATGATTATTTGAAAAATTTTAGACGTGATTTATACATGAATATAGGTTCAGCTGTCGATAATCTCAGGCTCAAATTATCGAAATTCTTTGTTGTTATGCACAACAATTTTAGTTTCCTTTCCGCGTAAGTCATTAAGAGTTATCTTTCTTAGTAAACAATACGGTGCATCTATTTTTTTGTGTTATTCCAAAGTTTTTTTTTTTCATGCTTGTTTTCATTCATTTCTATATGTATTATAACTTGAAAAAATTTTACTTACTTCTAACATGCTTAAAAAATCGTTCTTCTTCCCCATCTCACATTATATAGTTTAACTATTTCGCTCACCTTTTTTTCAATTTTGTCATTTCACTAAGAACTTTTGTGATGTGTTTCATATTTTCATAGTTTAGGCTATTATTCGATGAAACTTATATAACTTTTAATCTGTTTTGTGCAATTTCAAACAATCGTTTGTGTAAGGGAAATGTTTGAATAAAGCCGGAATAGAATGAGGCGAAGAATTAATATTTAACTGCTTTTCGATCTCCTACTTCACCGCCGGTCTGGGCATAAAAATGGCGACTTACGCGGATGAGATGAACAAACTTTTCACAACTAATTCTAGAACGAGGGATATTCAAGCACACAGTGCTAAAGTTCATTCGGTAGCATGGAGTTGTGATGGTCGGAGGCTAGCATCAGGATCATTTGATAAAACAGTCTGTATCTACAATCTTGATAAAGAGCGGCTGGTAAGACGAGATTTAGAATAAAATCGCGTCTTTAATCTCTAATCTAGATCTAGATTCTAATAAATCTGTTCTTGAACCCATTTTTAACAACTAGATCTAGATCAAGGCACCTATTGCTAGATCTAGATCTACATAAAATAACAAGAAGTTTGAAAAGTCTCGTTTGTATGTTTATACATAGGCCTAGATCTAAGCCATATAATTTTTTTCTAAAATAATGCATTTAATCAAAACTGAATATTAGGCCTAGATCTAAATCAGTAAATGTAGGCATGATTTTGCGGAATCAAGAAATAATTATTCACACATGGGTCCGCGCAGTTTAAATCATATCGCATCCATCCTTTCTTGCCCCAACCCATTCCTCTCTCGTCCAACTTTTTTTTTTTTTTTTTTTTTTTAAATTCCACGCTCAAGTATCATATATTTTTGCACATGTGCGTGTGCTATATATATGTAATTTATATTTGCAGGCTCATCAATGTTATTGTAATACACAATTACTGTGTTACCTATAAAAACATTTAGAAAGCAATAGTAAGGAATAAGTTTCTTCCATTATCGGATGAATTGTTTTATTGTGCCAAGTAGCTTAAACACTGAAATGAAAAGGGTACCAAAGACTCTCACTCGAACTAAACTTTCATTTAGCACAGTGCCGACCAAAGTTAGAGTTCTTTGATCCAATGGAATACATTTGGTTGGGCAACAGAGTATGTCTGGCCTATCATGATAGTATTCTGTTGGCCTGAGATGTCTGTCATCGTGTCAATAGGTGATTGCACTGTTTTAAGACCCCAATTTCACACTTTCAAAGCCAGTCTCTGGAAAAGAAAACAGTGCAATAAAATAAATAAATAATGGTAAAATAAAAACTGAACTCTGGCACCCCTATATTCCTGCCTAACTGAATGAACAAACCTAGGTTCTTTTATTAATCCATGCCCCTTTTCAATGTAACTTAAAATGTCAATATATAGTAACAGCCATTGCATCGAGAAGTGGTGACATCTAACTTAATGAAACTAAAAAAGACAGCTGTTGGATCAAGAAGTGGTGACTTTAACTTTTAAATTCTAAATTAAGGCAGCCATTGGATCTAGAAGTGGACACACAGGAATAGTTTAACAATATTGTGTATCTATACCTCATGTTATTCTTATTATTTAGAGATCTTCGCAAATCCACACTGTTTCCCCGACCTTTTCAAAAGCCATTGCTCATTGGGAATTCGGGTGTGGGAGAGGACGGGGAAAAAAAAACTGTTTTAAAACACAGTTTGAAATTTGGATTGGCTGCCAGTGTCTCAAGTCGGTGAAGAAGTTTAAATAACAAGAGGATGGAGAATGTGAATCATTCGGCCTACATCTACAGAGAAGGAGAGGGAGCAAAGAAGAGCATCATCCTAGTGCCTAGATTCAAGACAAGCACAGCACCTCTAGGCCAATTACAATTGTCTGAGTGTATTCATTAAAATTCTCCTCCCTTTTCCTATTCATGTTAATTACTTGATCTATTCTTCTCAAGCACAGCATCTCTAAGCCAATGACAATTGTCTGAGTGTATTCATTACTCTCCTCCCTTTTCCTATTCATGTTAATTACTTGATCTATTCTTCTCAACTTGAACACATCAATAGATAAAAAGGAAAGATGGGCCTTTGTTTTGCTATTAATGCTGTGGTCTCCTTGGGGGCGTCGGTGGCACAGTGGCTAGCGAGTCGGCCTTGAGATCTGCAGGGACCCTTCTGTCGCGGGTTCGAGCCCCGCTACCGGCGCTCTAGCCTGATGGAGGGCTTAAAAGCCTGAGATCACCTTGTTGTGGACTGGCTATATACAAAAAATCAAAACCAAACCTAGGAACTCACTCATTGCAGGGGAGTACCTATCATACAATTGGAAAAAAAATCTTTAATCTGGGCATAACGACAACACTCGCTATAGCGACACTTTATGTGAGAACAAAAGTTGTTTTTAATATTATTAATACTCCTCAAGTTCCACTGTAGTAGGATCAGTCAATATCCAGACATCTTAAGTACCAAGATCCTATATGAAGCTTAGATATTTTTATTTGAACTATTTAATGATACCCAAGTTTTAGTCTAACAAGGTTCACAAGGTTGGAAAAGTTCTTAAAATTAAAATCTAGGACCAAGGCCACTGATTAGGAGAAGTGATAACGCTGCGACATCTGAAAAAAAAAAAGTGAAGATATTTTGCAAATTTAGGCCTTATTCTAGCTATAATGTGATTTACATAGTTAGAAAAAAAGAAGTGTTCTCTTCATCAAGATTTTAATTTGGAAGGAGTTCCGCACTGTAAAACCATTTCTAATTAACTAATTAGGACAATGTTCATGGAATGCTAATATTACAGATGACAACCTTATAAAGCTGATTTATTGTATCCTCCGTGATGAGACTTTTAGACAAAATGAAGGCTATTTTGAAAGAATTATTGTGCAAGTATTAAATAGAGCTTCCACAATGCAAAAATCCACCTATACATCAATTAACTGCTAATGTTAAAACCTATGAAGATCTGATCATTTAGTCTCAGGTCCTGAAAAAATCTGTTTAACTGATTCACTACCCACACATATTATACGACTGGACACAGGGGTAGAATGGGATTTTTCTAAAATTGGCTAGCATTTTGTAAAAAGCTAATATAGGAATTTTCTACAGGATAAAACCCTATAAATTATATATCAAATTGAAGGGAATTGGATCTAGTTTCTATAAATAAGCACCAAAAAAGAAAATTTGTTCATTATTACATTTTGAAAAAGCGGCAAACTGGATTTAAAAAATTTGTAAAAAAAATTTCAACAAAATATGACGATGTATAGCACAGTAGTAAATCTATTGATAATCTATTGGCCTTGAAAGGTAGATTTTTATAAATTGTGATTACATAGATATTTAAATACCAAAAATTGTGAAAAAATATTCAATACTTTTTGATTTATAGCAAAAAAAAGAAATTGCAATCAATTTGATAAATTATGGCCCCTGATGCACATATAGACTGAAAATTTAACAAAATATGGATGTAAACAGCTATTTCTACATTCAAACTATGTGAAAAAAAAAGAAAAGTGTAAATCTCGCGCATGCGCAAAAGTAAGTTAACGTACATTTAGTACTTCATTCAAATACTAACCCATTTATACTGAGCCGGTTTTACCGGCTTTGGGTCCAAATGTAGTAATATTTTGAGCCGGTAAAACCGGCTTAGGGTAGTGAAACAGTTAAACAGTATTGTTATTTTTCTCCGATATTGATATTTCATGGAAGTGTTAAATTATGCTTTGCTAACAAAACACTATCTTTTGAAAAGAAAAATGAACTGATCTTTAGAAGGGCAAAAAGACAAGGGGCCTTTTTCTATATAAATTCGTAGATTGGTTGGCTTCAGCCTTTAAATTTTGTTTCATTTTATTCAGCAAAACCTTCCTTTCGGGTTGTATTTTGTTGTAAAGGTAATTTTAGATGCTTGTAGTCATCCTGCGAACTGTGCTTGATTGACAGAACTGAACACTCATGTCAAATTTTGTACAAGTATATTGTCCTTTACAAATCCTACTTTCAACAGACAAAAGATTATACTGTTTTCAAGGGGCATGGTGCAAGTGTTGATCAACTTTGCTGGAACCCTAAAAATCCAGATCTTCTGGCTACTGCTAGCGGAGATAAAACAGTGCGAATTTGGGATGCACGGACAAATAAGGCAGCAGCAACAGTTGGCACCACTGGTAAGAATCATTTACTTCTGTGAAACATTCACATATGGTGAGTCAGAGGTGAGAGTTTGCCAAAGTGTGGGCTGTCATCATAGTTATGTGCGAAAGATTTTCTACAAGCCTTATTTGAAAAAGTTTCATTCATCAATACTTAAAATATTATTTTGTGAGTGTTATGGCTTATGAAGTACTGCTTTATGTTTAAAAAATCAGTTTTGGATGCATCCTTGCTGTCTAAATTAGTCAAATAAATTTCCACATTAACTATGATGACAAGATCACCAAAAAAGTGGTCACCCATTAACAAATCAAGCTCATTCACCCGAGAGACACAGACCAATTTTTTTTACATCGATCTACTCCTGCTATCCAAATCTGCATGAATATTACCTCACTGAGACTCAATTGGGCTTTTCCCTTTTGTAATCAGAAATGCAGTAAAAAACGTGACACAATTGTGAGGTCTACCTTTTGGCAATTGCTAAAGTACAAATGGAAGAGTTTTAATTTTGAGATTAATTTTTTAATTCTTCTTTAATTAAGAATGCTTACAAAGTGAAACCAAGGAATAATGGTGGCAAAGCATCAAATCACATTGTACCTTTATCTTAAAATGCACAAATTACTATTTTTATGAAATATTTTCTTAGGTTTTGATGACACTGCATCTGAAGCCTTGAGGCTCTTTGTTGTGTACAATCTGCCTGCGTAACAATTTTCTAATCAGTCTCTCTCCTTTTTTCTGTTTCTCTTCCCCCTTTATTCTTTCTCTCTGGCTCTCTCCCTCCCTCTCTCTCTTTCTCGATCAGTCTCTCTCTCTCTCTCTCACTCACTTTTTTTTTCTCATCTCCACCTCGCTCCCTTTACATCCTTCATGGCAATGGTGCCCAATGGAGTTTTTTTAAAACTTAGTGCTGAAAATCATAAAGGCTCAATGATAGAAAAGTAAGACTAATAAATGAAGATCACAAAAGTCAAACATGATCTTGAAGTCTGATAAATCTTCTTCTTCTTCTTCTTTTTTTTTTTTTTTTTGAGAATCGAAATGATCAAAACTGGATAAGGTGATAGGATACTTGATTCTAACTTTTGAAAGAAACATTGTCACGGAAGAAAGATTTATAAAAACAATTATTCTTGTCTTGCCTCTCCCTTTGATATCAAACATTAACCAATTAATTATTGAGGTGTGCAATGTGCTATGATTTTTTTTTTCTCTAGGTGAAAACATAAACATTTGCTGGTCACCAGATGGAAGTACAATTGCTGTTGGGAACAAGGATGACCTTGTTACTTTCATCGATGCAAAGTCTCACAAGAAAATAACAGATGAACAATTTAAATTTGAAGTCAATGAAATTTCTTTCAATAATGACGGTGATCTGTTTTTCCTGACCAGTGGCCATGGAAGTGTACATATATTAAGGTATTTTCCTTTTACCAGCCCAGGTTTCATTTCATCGTTTCTCCTTGGTTTTTTTTTTTTAGTTAATCCTTGCTATATTTCAAACCTTACAAACACTCTTGCATATTAGGTAGTAAAACTTAGGAATGTAAAAATTTGTCCAGGAGCGAAAAGACACATTATTTTAATCCTTTTCCAGAGTAATTGTGATTTGAGGAAAGCAATGACAGTGCAAATGGACTCTGCCACCATCCAGTGTAATTTACTCTTATTGTACAAATCATTTTATGGAAGGCATTTGCTTTTTAATTTTTATAATTGTAACTTTCTTTTCCTTTTTTTTCTGTTTACCTGTTTTATCAATTTTATTCTTACATTAACAATATGTATGATTTATCTTCTTCTTGTTACATTACAAAAAAAAAATGCTGATTCTTTTTCTCTCTGTGGCCTTTTTTTTTTTCTATTTTCTGTTTCCCTATCAGACTATGTCATTTCTGCTGTGACCTTCATTGTAAATAAAGATTATGATAGATAAAAAAAGGTTGAAAAAGATGCTTCAGTAATGGCACTTGTAAATTTGGATGGTGAAAAATTATATCATTTCCTTTGCAGTTACCCAGAGTTAAAAACGGTTCACGTGTTAAATGCCCATCCAGCCAACTGCATCTGCATCAAGTTTGATTCGACAGGTCAACATTTTGCAGTGGGCAGTGCAGATGCTCTTGTTAGTTTATGGAGCCTTCCAGAATTAGTGTGCATGCGTACATTTTCTCGGTGGGTAGCGCTAGTCGGTGTTAGATGAATTGAGAGATATATATTTTTTTTTTTTATGTCATCCTTACCATGGATATATTGTAAGCTGTTGTGTGCATATCTTCACCTAATTTGCGCATTACTGAATTTTAAGCAATGCTAAAAAAATGCCTTAGTATTTATGGAATGATTTTGATGAAATGCTGCATGCATGCAGCGTGAAAAAAAATCTTCAAGATAGAAAGAGAGATTTTTATTGCTAGAGACACTCAAGATTAGTGCTTTTGCTAAAGAAGCAAACAGGTGCCGCAAGGAAAGATGTAGAAATTTTATTGTACACTTATGGTGAAGGTGGATAAAAATTAAATGGATAAAGAATATTTGGGATTTCTTTGAGGAGTTAATATGCAGAATTGTTAGCTGAGGTATCATTTTCATTAACCATCCACAACTCTTTGAGGTTTGATGGCATTAGGTTCAAAGTAATTTAGTCAAATGCATACAAGTATTTAATATCTGTGAGGGTATGTTTATTTAAGTAAAAAAATCCTTGTAACATTCCATTTTGCCTTTGTAAAATTCTGGTGACTACCCATAAACTCCATTTTCCTAACTGCTATGCTAAAATCTCATTGAATGGTCTTTGTGGACAGAGGAAAGACAAAAAGTACTCTCTTGTTACCTTTTGGATTGACCCTATTACAACATATATTGTATATTGCATGCATATACCTATTTAAAACGTATTGAACAGGTTTTTTTACTATCTGTACGGCCCAAGTATTCAATTTGCACTTAATAACATTGCTATTCTTTATAAGGGAACTAAGTGATTTTTGATTTTTCAGTTATTGATATGACTCAATACTACATGTTCCTATGATCATGAACCCAACTCTATGTCAATGTCATTGCTGCATGTGGTCAGTGCATTTAGGGATGTGCATGTAGCAGTAACTTGTAAACAGTGAAGTAACTTGAAAGGAGTGACCCTGTCTAGATTAAAAGTATGATTTTTTTATACTCACAAGAACCTCATGGTAGGGTCATGACTGTAGGGTCATAACTTGGCCAGATATCATCCTCTTTATTTAAGTTTCATAGTAAATTAAAGGTTCAATAGTGTTCTTTCTGTAAACATGTGACTCAAAATGCCATAGATGTACCTCTTGCTACAAGCTGGGGTATTGTGTCTTACATAATTGTTTGGAGTTGGAGAATTTTAGAGATGATCATTCTGTCTTTACCTTGTTATTAAAAAAATGTTTACTCTGGTAGTTACAGACAAGACTGTCTTATTATCTTTTTTAATTGGAAAATCGAGTATTGCACATTAGTGGATTGAATGTCTCAATCTGAAAACCAGTTATCCATGACTTGCCACTCATATAACTTTTTTTTTTTTTTGGTAAAGTCAATGACATATTGGTAAAGATCGTTATGCTATACTCATACTGCTGGTTTTTTTTTCCTAGTGAAAACCCTGGAATAACTACTCATGAGCCTAATATGCATTTTTGTATATATTCTATTTCAAAGTTATAAGCTGCTTGGGGTTCATTTCACTTTAAATTTTATATGTCCATAGTTCAGGCATGCTTTATTTATAGATATAGATTTATTATTTATGTATATATGTAAAGCTTTTAGCTTGTTTTTACTATCGTTTGGTTTGTTAACGAGTTTTTTGCTTCAATTTTTTCCAGCTTAGAATGGCCTGTGAGAGCTCTGAGTTTTAGCTATGATGGCAAAATGTTGGCTTCAGCATCAGAGGACCTTGTTATTGATATAGCAGAGGTTGAAACAGGTCTGTCTCTATTCTTTTTCTCTTTCAAAATAGATGGAAAATACAAAAGTTTCTCTACTTCCTCTATTTGTGTCTTATGATTGCAAGTAACCACCATTTGGCTCAGAAAAATGTTTGAAATATAGTTACAGTGTAGTATATCGCAGAGTTTAAGAGTCAGACTTTCCCATAGCTTCTTAAAGCATAACTGTAATAGTTTTTTGTAATATAAGTAGTGTCACTTCATTTTAGTGGTCACAGAGGAGCATTGAAAAACTGACGCGGCGGGGAGTGGAATTTGAACCCTGAACCTGGCTTGGTAGCCGACCGCCCTACCAGATGAGCTACTGCTCTTCTTTAACTTTCTAAGAGCTAACTAAGTCACTTCCTATGACCTCCCCCAGTGCCTCGTTGCCACGAGTGTTTGTTTACATACCGTGGGCGTGGCAGCGAACCACGTGGAAAATACAGTCTTTATCGGGATTTTAAGTTTTTTGCCTGAGATAAAGTCAAAACATATGTAAAACTATACATTTTTGGAAAGCTAAGATCTATCT
>BLXT01002056.1:421765-432144 GCA_019648995.1 Plakobranchus ocellatus | reverse complement strand
CCCCCCCTCTCTCTCTCCTTCCCTACTCCCAGCTTCCAGGCCCTGACCAAATCTTCAAGCCAGACACTTCATGCAAGCATTCAGGGGCCATCACGAAGCATACACAATTACTATAACCACAAGACATGAGCACACACACACACACAGCCATTTTTATCGATCGATAATTTTGGTCAAGGACATCTTGCAAGCAACTAAGATGCTATTACTGCTGTACTTTTATAACATTACAAAATCCCATTACATCTCTGAGGTACATAACATACCTCACCACAGGGGCATGAGTGTGAACACATACACACAACTTACTTCATTTTCTAGAACTTTCTTTGTCTTACAGCCTCCAACGTTAGTCCCAGGTGAAATTGAGCGAGCACCTGATTGGCTGTTCTAAAAATTGAAGCATGACATCGAGGTGCGTCATATAATGTATACAACAAATTAGCCAATCACTAGCTTGCCTTACCAACGCCAAGAAAGTGAAGACACACAGAATGTGGTGTAACTTTGAGCTTGGGCTTTAGTAGGCTAGTCCTAAAAGATTGGTTGAACATCAGCAAGCATGAGTGGCTGATCTAAAACTGGAACGTCCATCATCACCCCTGCATACCAAACAAACCTTCACAAGGAAGGAATGCGAACACACACACATACATACATACACACGAGAAGCATTGCATCAGCTGTAAGTGTAATAGACATCACTGTTTTACGATCTATGTATGGACTAGACTCGAGAAAATTTTCCATTAGTTCCAAGTCTTTAGATTTAGGAAGAGGTTGTGTAACATGATACTACCAAATGCTTAGACATATGTACATGTAGGCCTGGGCTTTTATAAAATCGTTTGCATTGTAACCCTGCCCCTCCCCTCCCCACACACACCACCATAAGCACTCTCTCTGTCTTGCAAAGAAGAGTGTACCTTCTGAAGTGGTAGTAGTAGTAGTTGTTGTATAACTGTGTTAGCTGTTACGGAGCCAAGTTTTCTTCTTGAAAATTGTTTGAAGACATGCATAGGAGAATAAAAAGAGATAAAGTGATTAGAATCCATTCCCCTCTGAATTCCCTGTTTCCAGGTTGCAGGCTTGGGACTGCCTTTGGCCCTTTAGAAAGGGAGAGAAAGAAAATAGGAAGGAGAGAAAGAAAAGACAATTTTAGTCCTGATAAGGACTGTTTGTTGTTGCTAAGATGCATTTGTTGCTGGTGTTGATTTATTCTTGATGTGGCCTTTGATTGGAAATGCTAATTTTTGTGTCGCTGAATAAGAGGTGTGTATAAAGGAAGCGGGGGGAGGGGGCGCGCTGGGAGAGAGAAGGAAGAGAAAGATATATATATATATACCCATCGCGATTTACTGATTAGCAGGTAATTAATATAAAAGAGTAATAAAAATAGCGGACCAGTGGAGTTCTGCTGAATCTAGATTATGCTAACTGGATGGGGTCAGTAAGTACAGTCCGAAGATGGAGCAAGCCTTTTACATCCATTGTAGACTCTTAGATGTATATAACTGTTGAAAATTGTTTTTATTATATTAGTTTGATATCTTTAATGTGACCTAGTCAGTTTACATCGTGATTTTCTGTATATATGGTTGAAATATATCCATTGAAACATGGCCTAGGCCTGGGTTTAACAAGTTGGGCCTACGCTTCTCTCAGTTGGCGGGGTCTGGTACCAGAAGTGGGGCTGACGCTTCACCCGGTTGGGAATTGCATGTTTAACATGTTGGTCCGTATACCGTCTAGGGTTAAAGTAAATCATTTAAACTGGCAAAAATGGAAAAATCAACATTCTAATATAAATAAGGGGGATATAATACTGTTAGACTGGTTCATTTATTGATTGTATGTTAAGAATAGTTAGCTCTCACCTTATGTTTTATTTATTATGTTTAAATTTTTTTATTTCTTGTTCTTTTTTTCACCTCACAAAGGTGTAATATTACATTAGTTCAAGGACACCCACTTACGCTTTTCTTACAGCAGAAGACACANNNAGGTGTAAGGTGTAATATTATATTTGAACGTCCCCTTATCATTCTACATGAAATACTGATAAACCAATGTATAACAACAAGAATTTATTGATCCCAAGGCTTGATTTTTTAAAATTCACATTGTGAAGCACTCCTAACTTGGAAGAAAAAATCAATCATTTTAGATTAACCATGTTCAAATTGCTAAAGGGGAGCTAGTTTCTAAATGGTAATAATAAATTGATAATTCCTCCTGATATCTGCATAGACACAGATGATAAATCAAATCAAGAAAAGGTTAACTCGTATTATATCGTTTGTTTGTTTTTTTTCTTGTTGTTTTGCCTCTTTTTTTTTAAGCAAATTTTCTTGGTATAAAGCTTTTTTTTTGAGTGTGTGTGTGTGTTGTTTTTGTCAGAGGAGAAAATGCTTTTATGGGCTTTTGGTTAGAGGAACATATATTGCTTTTTATTTGTTGCTGATGAATTGCTTTCTATTTCTTTTTAGATCTTAATATGTAGGAAATATCAGGTACATTAAACCATGCTTCTTTGAAGAGGTGTGAAAATTTCCATGCTTTGATGATTATTTTCTTATCATGATGATCATAAAATTCAATCTCCCTGGAGAATTGAAAAACTGCTCTCTCTCTCTTCCTTCCTTTTTTTTCCTCTCTCAAGAAATCTTCAAATTATCATTACAGCTTTTCTTACATTGAGAGCTTGCATCATTGTGGCAAGAACTGACCATTAGTGTAGATTTGTTTCTATGGTTTGAGTACCAATGAAATATGTTCTCTTTGATGCAGAGTGTAATGCATCATCCATCATAGTTATTATACAATATCATTCTCACAAATTCTGTGTCCAACAGACTATTGTTCCAATCAGTTCAGTGTAGCTCTACACTATTGTGTCGTTTATTTTCCTGCACTCCTCATAACACCACTGCCAAGGCAGATATTATATAATGACAGTTTCACAAGAGATTAAGGGAGGTGAATGTGATAATGATCTCTTGAAAGATAATGGGTATCTACCCACCCTATTAGACAGCTTGCTGATTGAATAAGAGGGGGTTGGGAGGGATCTGAGGATCCTGAAACTTTTGAAGTCTAGTGAGAGGCAATGGTGGTGACGAATATTGCAGTGTTAAGGAATCTAACTTTTGAATGTGACAAAAAAGAGTTTGAAGAATCTGAACTTGTAGACTTGCACGTTTGCAGGAATTTCTGGCATTTTACCAACCAGGCCTCAAATAAATACTGTCTTCTCCAACCTGTAAAAGAAGGTATTATGAGCCCAGAAAGGCAATATTTTGTCTTTTAAAACACTGAAATTCAAAATCGCAATGTGGGGCAAAAATGATAATGTGAGGAAAATGTTTTCTCAAAGAATCCACTTAGAGCAAATATATTCTTCACATTACGTGTATTTACTTCTAAATTGGCAACAGGTTGATGCACATTTTAAAAACTTTTGTCTCGGTACATAATTTTTTTTAATCGATATGATTTCATTTTTTTTTTCATTTGCTTGTCATTTGAATTACTATTGTTCATTCTTTTTTTCTTCATTTTTTTCTCTCTTTATTTTGTCCTGTGAAGGAAATAAACTCCACCAACTCAAGTGTGACTCACCAACATTCACCGTAGCGTGGCATCCTAAGCGACACTTACTAGCCTATGCTTGCGATGATAGAAGGGAGCGAGATAGGGATGCAGGAACTGTCAGTGTTTTTGGTTTCCCTGTGGATACGTGACAATGACAAAACTTGCTTAAACTGTTTTTTTTTTGTTACGATATAATTTTCACAGCAAACCTTTAAATTTTCCACTGCTATTCATTTTCTCATTATACAAGTCTTTTATATAAAGATTGCCAAAGAAAATATTTCTTTACAGCATAGAAACAAAATTAACATACTAGTTGTTGTTTTAATAGATTTTTTAAATGTGATCTCCTATTATGATTCAAAGCAATTATTAGTTGATGTGTTTTTTAATTTTAATATTTCTCAATCATGTTTAGGTTTTTTTGTTTTTTTTGTTTGCGATTGTCCTTTTTATAGCACAAATGTGTTTCAATGAGATTCATGGCATTGTAAATACTGACCAGCAGTTTTTGATGCAAATAAAACAAGAAATTGATATTTCAAGTTTGTTCTTTTTTTTCGCAACAGTTATTGCTGAACAGTATATTGAGACCAAATGGTAATAATGTGTAGTTTTTTTGTTGTTCTTGTTTTTGTTTATCTATTTTTTATGAATTAAACATCCAGCTTAATTAAAAAATTGAACATTTGTGTCAAGAAGAGGCTTGGTGTGAACCATTGGTAAACTTGTCAAAAATTTTCAGGCTAATTTTCCTTCACATCATTTATTTTTTTTTAATATCTTTTCTAAATTTATTGTTGTCGAGGACATATTAAATCCACAATTATCTATAAAATATTGTAAAACCCATGAGCTCACAAAATACATTTTATTTTAATATAATTATAAATTTATGTGTTATACAGTGGATTTCTAAGAAGTTGATATTCTTCAAGGTTAAAAACGACATCATCCATTGCATTGTTCTTTACAATGAAGCAAAAATGTTCCAGATGTATAAATATTAAAATCTACTTTAAAGAAGATCGATGTATTCTAGTTTGAATTTAATACATTCCTCTGTATAATAGATTTGAATACAGAAATGAGTGCAGAGGATCAGACACCTTGAATTGCTACTTAAATTTTTGTAGCAGTCAAACAAGATGAATTAGGTTACAGATCCATTTGTAGAAACAAAATTAATGTCCTTTTATAAAAAAACAAAATGTCTCCTCTTTTCAAAAAATTAATTAAAAAAAAAAATTTAATTCTGAAGTTATTCTTTACTAATGACATCAGTCCTAACTGAGTTTTAAGATGACGATTAAAGTAAACGTTAGCTCATCAACAGGTTTATTCATTATATCCTCAAAAAGGTTATTACACATAACTTAAATCAGTTTTTGAGTTCTGACAAAAGATTCTTAAAATACTATGCATTATTGCATTTGTGGTCATAATTATTAGAAAGAAAGGTTATCCACACAGGTAGCCAAGACCACAAAGCTAGATCTAAAAATCTACTAGAGATACAATGTGAACGACACAAATATATAGAATAAGGAAATGAAGAAGACGTTCACTCACTTAGACCTAGCAACAGACAAGACAAGACAAGACAGAAGACGAGAGAAAATTACAATAATTATGTCTGAGTAGGATTCGAACCAGCACCCTCGCCGGCACCATTTTTAATGGTCATAATTAAAAATGCTATTCATTTAGTCATTTCAAGATAAATTATGATAAATAAAAATACCTAGAGCTCTGACTTCAACTGAGTGTTGACCATAAGTACCACTTCATTTCATTCTTGAGGAACCCACAAATCAACTTTTTTTTTTTTTTATGCTAAACATGCTAAAGAAACTCAAAACAGCTCTGGTTCAGCTAAGATTGATATCACCAATCACCTGCTGGCTGTCAGAGTCATCTTCTATACTGGTAAGAAAACAAGTCTAAGTTTATGCACTCACTTTGGTTACTAAATTTAATCTGTTATTATCTAATAGAATTGTTTTTTTTTTTTTGTTACACCATTAAAGTGTGTGATAAAATTGCATTACTGAACAGTCTAGACAGAGGTATGTTCTTCCCTCAGACTCGTCTCCTCTTTTACAGTAATTATTTAAATTTATGGGTGCACTGTATTACAACAGTACAGTTAGGGATGGCATTTCTGTGAATCTGCCTTCCATTCTTTTTTTTTTTTTTCCTCATATTGTGGCCACTTGAGTGGGCCAGGTTTGGAGTTTGGTGTACTTCTGGTAAGGTAATTTTTTCCAGACTCCCACTAGTCTACTGTTAGTAAACTGCATGTTTATATTTATATGACAAAAGAGGAATTACAAAATGACAAATTTTTCTACAAATTATTTTAGAAAAATATGACTTATTTTTTAACCTGAACCTGTAAAACGTGCGGAACAAGAGAAATAATTTGAAATTACATGTAATATCATTTGTTAGTTATTAGTTTAGTTCTTGCCCTTTAAAATTTGAGCACCGTTTCGTACACATTAATTTTTCTTAAAGAATTCGAGGAATCCATGTCCCACTATCATAGCAAAGAGATGGGGGATCTTTTTTTGCTGTTCATTTTCTTTAATGCTACCGGTAAATTCCTCACCTATTGGTGGTATTTGACTCGTGGGAATTTTAATCATCGTCTATGTAAGTACATTCTATCATTTCAAGATTGAATTAATTGAGAGATTGATGGTGCCCCTTTTTCTCATTGGTTCGTTTTTTGTTATTTTTTTTACCTTGGGATGTTGAGATGTATATAAATATATATATATATATATATATATATATATATATATATATATATTCATATACATGTATATATTTTGCATGGCCATGGTATTTTAATTTCCTCTACTTTGTAACAGGCGGTGACAGTCTGGTCACTCCCTCTTCTTGTACTCTACTCTTGTGTGTAATCATTTTATTTCCACCTAATTCTTTTAAAATTCAAAACGTTAATTATTGCTTCTGTTCCTTTTTCATCTGTTTTTTTGTTTTATTTCTCAAGTTCTCCAGTTTCAAAATATGCAGCATTAATTTGAGGATCGTGTTGGAGTAAATCTATTTTTCGAAGTGCTTGAACTATTAAGCTGACTTGATTTTAATTCCATTCATATATTGTTGTTAGGTGCATTGTATTAAGATTGGTCAGGCGTCTATCCATCTTTCTTGTGAGTGAAGGTCTTCTTGTTTCCATGAATGCTTGAATACAATCAAATACATTTTATATGTATAATATTGTCAAAGATAAAAATAAGAACATTCTTCGCAACATTTGACTTATTTCAATTTTTTTTTTAAATATCAAAATCCTGAAGACGCTTGTCAAATGGAGAAATGTAAGGAAAAGTTAAAAAAAAATGCTCATCAAAAATGAAAAAAAAAAGCGGTCCTTATCAGTTGAACGTTCTAAATTAACCTTGGCATGTAAAAATTTTGCTCCTTAAATGTTTATCTTATCCTGAAATTAACCGCATTATCTCTAGCTCAATATCTGAAAGTGAAGGGTTCAAAATGTAACTTTTAAACGGATATAAATTGAACTCATAACTTACACTAAAAATGCAGTTTTTTTTTAAATCGAAGAAATCGCGGGAAAATGTTACCTCGATTTATCCGATATCTGATTTATAAGGTCACACTGGAAAAGTTATTAGACCAAAAATTAATGAGGCTTTTTTAATGGGTAGTACTAAATTAGGCTCCCATGCAGTAATTGTATCGATACATAGATCTATAATACTTAGATTGTTTTCTCTTAAATCCAATTCAGAAATAAAAAATCACTTATGTATCGTTGAATTCTATGAGGCTCTTCTAAATCAAAAGCCATGCTTCGCGACCTGTCAAAGCCCACATTGTCACTTTATGTGCGCCTATGTCCTCCCCACAATGGAGGTTCAAGGGTAACGTCCCCGTTAAGGGGGGTCAAAGCCCTTCCCTCCTCCCACCCCCGTGAAGCTGACGAAATTTGAAATTATACAGTTTGAAAGTGAAAATGTGGCTTCTCTTGGCACTAAAATTGTTCATAATCAACATCTACAGAACTTTTGAAGTGGGTTTTGAAACCCCGGTCACATTCCCCCTCCTCCCCCACCCCCTTCTTTGGGTCCGACCTGCCTATCAATCATAACATAGTGGCAGGCCTTGGGAGATTGCTTACTCTCAATTCTATGATGCGGTAAGACTTTCAATCTTGATTCTAGACACAACCACATTATTCTCACCCCCTAATCCAGTTATGCAAGACTAAACCTAGGCCTACTGCTAACTCTTCATAAACACTGCACTGTGCTCCGCCACATTACATTTAGAAGAACCGGATAAGTGTTTTGAGAGTATGCTTCGAGTAACCCAGCATGTTGTTTATGAATAACAATAAAAAAAAAATATAGGCCTATAGATATATATATATATGTAAAGAGAAAACAAACGGGGAAAATTCGTTGCTTAAAAGTTCCTTGGTTAATCAGAAAATCAAGTTATATGAAGACCGCTGTCTTATACATATCAGCATTAGTAATATCTATGTTGTACGATTACACGTGATTACTGGAAAGATGCAGTTAGAAAAATAAGTTTTCTAGTGACTCATAAATCACCAAGACACAAGAGACGGAGACTATGGACAATACATAAATCTGAAGAATAAACAGGCTGATGATTGAGGATCTCATTCATGAATAGCTCCGCATGGACATCTATCTTCACTTATTTACGCTACATCATTATATCAATAATTAATGTGCCATCAACAAGAGAAAGGAAAAGATTTTGGTCAAATCTGATTTTACTGAGTTATCTCCAACCCGTAGAAATTTCTATAAACACAAGACAGCAGTTTCACTTTCATCACACCTACGGCATGGCAATTTCACTCGGCTTGGCTTTAAGTCCAGTGGTGGCAGCACTGGCGGCCCAGCCAAATTGCTTTTACAAAAAGGGTAGTGATAAGTAACACAACACAGTAATGAGAGTCCATGTTTCTCTAAGAAACCGATGTCTTAGCTGTATCTCAAATAAGAGTGGAAAGGCAAAAATAAACTCTAGTCATATATTTTTTTAAAATCACAAAAAAAAAAAATCCATTATTAGAAAAAAAAAGGGAGGGGGGGGGTTGAGGCAATTTCAGTTACGGAACAAACTTTATAGTTTGGAGCAGGCGACTGAATGATTTAATGTGCTTTACATTACAACGCAATTTACATTTTATTAGTTTTATTTTATAAGAAAAAAAAAACGTATGTACTTGGGCTTTTTTTTTTTTTTTATTAAGGTAGGCCTATGTATACGTTCCTAAAAATTTGATAGGCATTATTCATACTGCTTGTATCCGAAAATTTGAGTCTGCGCCTGACAATTCACCCAGGTCTTCGCCCAACCATGCATAGCTTCGTCAGGGCGTTCCAGCTGTCAATGTTAATTTAATCTCCTACCTGCCAAGATCAGACTGGCACAACGAATTAATGCTCTGCTTAAAAAAAAAAAATGTGAGTGTGGCCCTGTTGAAATTGAGAAATGAATACAGTTTGTCTACTTCAATCAAGGTTTTTAACAACGACTACATGTATGCTGATTTTTCCATTACAATTATTTTATTTTTCAATCAATATTTGGACAAATTCAACATTGCATCCTAATTATTCAAATTTCTTAACCTTTTTTATGTCAAATCATTCAGCAAAATATACAACAAAATAATTAGACAAAACACAATTGTTTAAGAATCTAGGACATTTGAACTGTCAGAGAAAACGAGAGTAATTTCTTCATATTAATTATACATGTTATAGTTTTTTAAAAAGGGCTAAACGAATGACTGGAATACATTTTTATAATGGAATTTCCACAAGACTGTCGCGGATGTTTATGTCACAAAATAAAATGACACTTGGCAATACAAAAAAAATTACCTACGATAAAAGTAAAACAGTTTTTGATACTAGAGCAGCTTACCTCATGCACACGGCTATACCGGTAATGTAAGATAGAGAAAAGTGAATGAGCAAATCTTATATGGCAAGGTCCAAAACACAATTGAACCTGAAAGCTTCATATCTGCTTTCATTATGAATTACTACATTCAGTATTTCACCGAAGTTGAAAACATAAAAACTCTTGTGCAGTTAAAAACAATACAAAAAAAAAAAAAAGTTACACTAAACGTAGCAGAAAGAAAAGTAAGATTTCATATTTTTCGTGAGAGTTGTGAACTTTTTAA
Organism: Plakobranchus ocellatus; assembly: GCA_019648995.1. Taxonomy (NCBI): domain Eukaryota; kingdom Metazoa; phylum Mollusca; class Gastropoda; family Plakobranchidae; genus Plakobranchus; species Plakobranchus ocellatus. Next base: position 422,315 of record BLXT01002056.1, on the reverse strand, counting down.
GTAACCATAATGCAAATGTCAATTGCAAAAACTAAGAAGATGGTAGGTGTTCCAAACCATCCTGTATATACTGATTTCATATCATATCTGATTTTTCATAACTGAAATATCGCAGCTATCTTAATGCTAAAATTTAGAATGAAGTATCTCTTAATTCTGAATCTGTTTTCCTTAAAACAACATTGCGAAATCGCAGTCTTTTACACTAGACATTAAGTAGCTATGAATATATGTATAACATAAATGATGAAATGAGATTAATAATAAAAACTCCACGATATATTTTATTTTACTGAAGTTTAATGTCCACAACTAGATTTATATCCAGTGCAATCATCAAAAGTTTAGGTTTATTCTCAGGCTCAAATGATCCATTGTGTGTGTTTGTGTGTATATATATTTACCTATAAACTAATATAATTATGTAATGTTATAGCCTGTCAGTCATTCAAGCCTGAAATATCATCGAGTGAACATAGCAAACGTAAAGAAAAGCAAATAAATAAATAAAAATAATAACAATCATCAGCCAACACCTACTTCACATAAT
>BLXT01002056.1:274242-291754 GCA_019648995.1 Plakobranchus ocellatus | reverse complement strand
CTTCATACCGGTATCTCTGGACAGAATTGCCCCCTTTTCAGTATGCTCCGTCTCTCTATCATATACACACATATTATTATTGAGGATTTCCATTTCATGAAGGTTGTGAATATTACACCTTCGCAATGCATTTATCAAGAAATCCCTAACCATCTAGACTTTTTTTTACAATACAGTAAAGTGAAAGGCGACACAAGGCAAAAGTCTTTCTAGGAGTGGCCTGTCATAACAACAATGTGGGTTTTTAGAGCAGGGTCACAAGAAAGTCATTGCGGTACATTTTTTTTCTCTTTATTGAGATTCACTGTCATTGTGAGAACATCACCTCTATTGCTTACTAATTACGAGAAAGGAAATTTAAAAATCCACTAAAATTGCAAATGAAATTTTTATTTTGTAATTAACTAAAAATGTGGGGTTTTTTTTGTTTTTTTTTTTTAAATGGGGTTCTTTTTCATGTCTTCATAAACAGAAATAAAATATTTGTTTTAACAGTTCTCGTTAAATATAATAAATAAATTTTGAAAACAAATTAACAACAAACAAACAGCCTTCGCTTCAAATTCAGTTTATTATTTTAGATTTTTAGAAAAAAATTGTAAAAAATTAAAATGATATCTTATCTTATGCACATCACTAGCCGTTGCTTTTCATCAATAGACTCCCTCACAACGCACTGTTTTTGGATGAGTGGCCCAACAAAGCTCAGAAGTATTTCACGTTGTTCAGATGTCATTCTAAAATATTCTTTATATTTCTTATGGTCAAACTCGAGTTCTTTTACCAAGTGATAATAAGCACCATAACCTTTTCTTATTTTCAAAATGTCATGAACCCAAATCTATGATTTCTTTTTTTACACAGTTTTAGGGCACTGAGTGGCAGTAAAAATTCGTCAAAATAACATTGTTGCGTGGCATAATTTATTAAGAGTAATTTAATTCTCCTCGAGGAATCCATGGTCTAGCCCTTTCGCAAGATAAATGTAGTGAATGAAACAACTTTGTTCAGGAAGAGAAGAATTTGCCGTACGGTTTCTGATTTCAAAAGCCGTACCAATACCGTACTCATGGAAATAGAAAAGCCGTACGGCGAATTCGCCGTACGGTGTGGCACCGTACCATCGAAAACGGCCTTAACAATGTCAAAGTCACGTTGCTTACCTGTGCTGTCAATTTTCTTTGTCTCGACATTTGAGCAACATTATCGTTGATAAAATGTCAGAACTTGGAACCCGGGCATTCTACCATTGTATGGAACAACTCCCTGAATTTGGTGCACCAATTGGCAATTTGCAAGACACAAAGAGCAAACTGCCAACCATGCGATTTGTGATGTAACAACTTGTGAACAAGCTGATAATAACACTTTCTGGATCTGTTTGAAGAAATTCAAAATAGGTCTAGATGATGATGCTCCTGACAAGCAAGTGGCTCTTACTTTGCATCCCAGTTCTTAGAGCATAAACAAACTTAGCTTAATCAAATTATTCAAAGCAACACAGATTTAGATTTCTCTGAAAACGCAACCGATCATGATATTCCTGATGAGGAAGCTCTTGGTACTTTGGATGCTGATGGCGACATTTTTCAAACCACAGGTGCTTAGGGATAATCATGATGCCCAGGACGCACAAAATCAGCCTATCCACAGCGCGATAAGTCTAAACTTTGATCTGCAAGAGGATAAACTATTGCCCTGATGTCAATGCTCAAACTGAAATATTGAATCAGGATCAGCTGCACTTGAACGACATTATCACAGTGTAAAACTCACTATTGGATTTGCTAGGAAGAATTGGTCAAACTGAAGAGGTCTGACAGACATTGGAAAAGGACGACAGTGATGAATAAAGCAATCAGTGAAAAAAACGGTCAATTCGTTTTGCTAGTGTGACGTAATTTTTGTTTTCTTGTTAACTGAGGTAAGTGTACCGTTCCGTTGTAATGATCGACAGGTTGTTGGCTTTTTTTTTTTCTTTTTTTTTCCTTTCACTTTGCAGCAGAGAAGATCCAGTCAAGATCTTATTAGCACAGCTAGTGATACTCTCAGGATAATGTGTTTCAACTGTTATTTGTGGTTTATTGAGTAAGTGTTGGATACTTACATGGAGGTTTTGTGATGTAGGTGAGATTTTTTTTTGATATTTTTGATCATGTTTTTGATGAATTGTTCCTGCTTAAAAAAACAAGAGCAATTACGTGTCGTTTCATCTGCATGTATTTATCATTATATAAACATGACTGAAAGTGATGCATAGGTGGTGGACAAAAATCAGTGTATGTGATGGTAAGCAAAAATTCACGACTATTCAATCTTCAATTCAACAAGCAATGTGTTTAAAACAAATTGTTTTTTTCTGGAGATTGCTTTTTATTTAATAGATTATAACAAATAAAATGTTACACACCAAAACATTATAATAACAAGTTTGAGTTTGTCTACAAAAAATATCCAATTATTTGTTGATTTTTACTGGTGCCCTCCTATGTTTACTAACTTGCTATAACGGACTTTAGAGTGAAAGTAAAATGCCTATACAATTTTTGGGAGAGCACCAATAAAAATCGTCAAATAATTGGAATCTTCATGTTGCCCACAAAGCTTTATGTGGACATATTTAACAGTTAAAGTTTTCTACAATGTTAAGATTTTAAAGAATTTTAGACACCAAACACGTCTGTCTCTAGTTTGGAGTATTAAATGCGTTTGGGTAATTTAAGCAGTAATAGACTTATTTGATTCCATTGTGCATGGGTAAATGAGCAAGTAAATTTAAGCAAATCTGAGTAATAAGGGCAGTAATTTTTATAACCCTGATACATGCTTTACCGGTTATGCTCTGTATAATTTTAACATCATAAATATAAAAAAGGCCTCAAACGACCTCCTCTTAAATACTATTGTTTTAGTAGCTGTGTGCTATTTGTTTCAAATTGTGATGTTATGTAGGGATGATAAAAATGCTCTGTATATTTTTAAAAGGCTGCGTGGAAAGTATTCATCGTGCGTAGTGTGTGAATGTTTGTGTGCATGTCAGCACGGAAGCTGATGTTATTATGCTAGTGCTTTCTCCATGCGTTGGCATAGTTATAAGTATGTATGTAAAGTCCATAGATAAGCCTCGACATTGACGTCAAAATATTATATTTACACAAACACACGATAAAAGAGAATAGTAATAAAGAAGGAGGATTCATTGGTGGCAAAATAGTTTGCAAATTGACCTTGGATTCACAGGGACATTTTTGTTGCTGGTTCAATCCTGCCGAGCAGGGTCCAAGTAGGGATTTAAAAAATATATAAAGACATCAAAGTCAATTAGGAAAAAGTGGACGGGCGGTATAAACATCAAATCAATAAAAATAGTGAGAAGAATTGTTCGTAATAACACCATAATAAAACAGATACATATCTATTTTACAGAAAGAAACATGAAATGTGCATGTGTGTGTATGTGTGTGTAAAAAAAGGGGAGGGGGAAGAGAGAGAGACAGAGAGAGAGAGAGAGAGAGAAGATGGAGAGAGAGGGGAAGGGGAGGTCCTTGAGACATAAGATTCTTCAACTCTTTCGATAATATGCTTTGTCTATGAGACTCAAAAATGTTTCAGCACTTTATTTTTCGAAGCGCGATTAGCGTGTTATCAGTCTTCATCAACAAAATCTCTCTCTCTCTCTCTCTCTCTCTCTCTCTCTCTCTCTCTCTCTCTCTCTCTGTATATATATATGTATATATATATATATATTGCTTGGTTCTTTTGGGATACAATATGGTTTTGATTTTCTATAGCTTTTTGGACGACTATCAATCATTAAATTCGGCAGCTTAACCTTACAGAAGGATCAATCATTGATTGGTTTCTGAAAAAGTGTGTTTCATTCATCTTTTGCCCTTTATTTTTCTTATTTATCATCATGAAATTGATGATTGTTACTTTCACCTCTTGATTTGATTAATTTTAAATCTTTCGTCAGTGAATATCTGGCAAAAGTTATGTCATTCATTTATGTTTCAATTAATTTTAATCTCATTTTCGCTTTCTGAAAACCTACCTTCATTTGATACTTGCAGAAGTACTCCTTATATAAACGAATTCAAATCTGTTGATATATTTCCTTTCATCATAAAAATATATCTTGTTAATTTTGAAGTTGATGAGAACAAATAAAAAAAAAAAAAACAAATTAGTGTGTTTGATTAGCACTCTGACCACACATTCAAAATCTAAGGATAAGCTTTTTTCAACTTTTTCCATAGGACAAATGACTACAATAAATTTCATTTATTGCATGTGAATAAAAAATAATCGCACTAACATTGTACTAAACCCTCTCCTTGAACAATAAAAAGGTATGGACCTAGTTAACGGGATCACAAAGAAACCATTCTAAGAGCTTACGGACGCACCTGAGAACTACAGCATGCATTCTTATAATCTGCCTTACAGAAGAAAAAAACATGTGGAGGGGACGAAGGTAATAATCAAGATATGTATTTATTAAATATCTGTGCGCAGCGATGATGAAATATTGAAAGTTTAAAGCGCCATTAACGATATTCCTAGGTGTTATGGTGTTTTCCAGCTGAAAGTGTTGCAATACTAAACTCTGAAAATGGCTCTTCTCATTGACGTGATCTGTTTGGAATACTCTTTGAGAGAAATAAAAGGTAGTTCCACTTCTGCATAGGGGTTCTAAAACCTTTGAGCGAAAAAAATTAACGTTTATCGCGAGCTACAAAGATGGTTATATAATGTTTTAAAAAATTGCAGTAAACTAGAAAAGTTACTCTGCATCAGAGAAGAATGCCTCATAGGTATTGTTCTTTCTTGGTCCTGCAGTTTTTTTGTTTTTGTTTTATTTTTTTGTTTTTTGTTGTTTTCTTTTTTACTGTACTGTACTGTACTGTACAGACGCGCGAAAGTTTTGCTCTGTTTGCAGTGGACATGCAATTTTTATTATACATGCACAGAATTCCTCAACTGAGCCAAAAAAGGCATCTGGAAAATTTGAAACTTTAATCTTTCCTATTAAGCTGTATTTACCAATTGCTTTTCGACTTTTTGCATTTCGTGAACAATATCAGAACATTTCCGTTTTAGAAATACTTCTGGCTACGATCACACAAAACGTGAATTTAATCATTGTCTTGCGAGCAAAATGAGGAACAATGATTTCTGCGATATCTCACCTAGTTTTCATCTTCTTGATTCACTAAATTTTTGCAATGTCCTCCTTTATCGAAATACCTGAAAAAGGGTCTTAACAGCCAATCTTTTATTACTCAAAATAGCTATCTTAAATTTAGTTATTTTTCTCACCGCTCGCAGTTTGCGGTGGTCTTATTTCTATTTTGGGACAATCAAATAAAACATAATATTTTTCTTATCAGTCTTTTTTCCGACCTCAACTTGAATTAACATCCGGTTTAGACTAAGAAATTGCCTTGTAGTCTACAAAGCAATATAATATAAAAAAAAACCCATGATGATTCTCTTCACAATTATTACTTAGTGTTCAGGATTCTGGACTATTTTGTAACTCAGTGTCTATATGGGATCAAAATTGATTGTCAAGTAATTTAGAAAGTCTTTTTAATCTTTATAGTGACTAGCATTGCTCTCGCTCGTTCTTGTTTATATCACAGTCAAAATTTTATTTCTATTTGCTATTTAAAGTTCTTCTACATAGAAAAAATACTTTGAAAATTCCTTAAAGGACTTTAAACTCAGCAAGCAATGTTAAAACCAAATTGCCTGTTTTAATGATCAAATAATTTGAAGAAATTTAAAGTGAGTGATGAATTGTATTTTCAAAGAATAAGCCTGTAATCGAGCTTATGCTTCGAGATCTTCTGCTTTTTTTGGTACTTACCCTCATTCGTCACTTTCAGGGGTTACCTTCTTATTAGTCTTGTTTATATCGTTAAAACCACTTGTTGGCCACAATCTTGGCTAGTTTACCCCAAAACTTTTTTGTTTTGCATTTTTGGCGGCAAACAAAAGCTATCAGCGGCGTTTTGTCTGTAAAAACACAAATAATGAAAACCTTGGATTTTCATCTATTGCGAATGAAAGCAGGATGTAGTAGAGATAGACTTTGGGTCAGCATATATGCATAATTTTTTTCTGATAAATTAGATCTCTTAAAAAAGTATGTTCCCTAATATCAAGTAACGATGTACGTGGCTGTATTTAAAATAGGCTTGAAAATGGAATGCACAATCAGGAAACGAAGAAGATGATTTTGGTCTCTCTAATTCGGCAGCCCATTTTAAGTGTGAAATGTCCCAACAAGCAATACTACATGTGTTTTTATTAGTGTTATTTAACCGTAATGGCGCCAATTAGTAAAAACGTGATTAGGATACCCAAAATTCAATGACTTTGAAAACAGTTTCTAGCTCAGGAACTGAATAGGTCTCATTATGAGGCACACACTGTGGAGCTTTTCTAAAACGTTTCCTTCAGCAAAACATGAGAAAAGAATGAATTGTACTTAAGGGCTCAGGTCACCATAAGATACATATTGTTGTAACGAAAACTTCAAGCTTATGTCGGGTTGGCGTTTATCTTAAAATGATAATTTCTTACCTATTTCAGATGGCGTCGACTACAAAAGTTTTAAACTCTCTTTTTTTGGATGAGTATTGACATCTATAGATTGACCTGCTAAAATACTCTTCTCCTGCCACAAAACGATCTGGTTCAGCTAAGTTTCTCTCTCTGTCTCTCTGTCTGTCTGTCTGTCTGTCTCTCTCTCTCTCTCTCTCTCTCTCNNCTATCTATCTATCTATCTATCTATCTATCTATCTATCTATCTTTATCTCGTTCTCTTTCTCTCTTTTTATATTTTTCTCTGTCTCTCTCTTTCTCTCCTTCTCTTTGTCTTTCTCTGCCTCTCTTTCTTTCTCTTCTTCTCCCCTCTCTCTTTTCTCTGTCTCACCACTCTCTTTTTCTTCTCTCTCTCTCTCTCTCTTTCTCTCTCTCTCTCTTTCTTTCTCTCTCTGGATTTTCTTGCTTGTCAAAGCCCAAACTTCAAAATTGTGTGGTTTTTCTCCATTCATAAAGCTTGAAGTATGAATTAGAAATTCTTTGAAGAAGCAAAAACAAAAAAGTTAAAAGAAAAGAGAATTCTTTTTACTATGCGCTTGAAAGGAAAAAAAATAATTGACAATTTTCCTTTCGGGAGGCTATCCCTGTCCATTTTAAGCGACGTTACTATTGTTTCTAAAGAAGAGAAAACGCTCAAAGTTGGGCTACTGAGGATCATGGCTCTAGCAACAATTACTGTGAGAGATTCGACTGAATGGGGCTGGGAAAATGCTTTCGTAATCCTATCAGTGACGCGAAGGAATCTGGAAAGACTTCTTAGACAGTAAAGAGAGTAACATTCTCTTTATTAAGTCCTATTCATTGCCCAACTACATTTCCATTTCTATTGAAAAATCAATCGGTTTGATAGTCTGACATTATTGCTTTGCTAACGACTTATTCAAGGTTGGAATTAGAGTATAGATTTTTTATTGTTGTTGTTCCATGCCATCTTGTTCTTTGAGAAACTAGCAATGTTTTTACTCATAAAAAAGGTTAATTAATATGCATTTAAAAGTAATCGATTACATAAATAATGTACAGCACGATTTCTTATGAACAAAAGATGTAAACTGCTAAATAAATAAGGACAAAATATTTTCTACACTATTTATCATGTGTCGGTTGCATGCTTTAAATTGAAATCATAGCTCAAATTAATGCAGTGCTAAAATTCTGTTTGCCATGTGAAATTTTAAATATGATACCACTACATTTTTTTTTCTATTTAAATTTCATATTATAGAACGTGCATTGTCTGTCTTGGACAGCTTTCGAAGCGTCTTTTTGATTTATTCATCAGCATGAAGCTGCCTTCGTAAGAAATGCAAATTGCAGTCGCATTTAAAAATATTCTGTGTGCTTCTAATGTTTCCTTAAAAATTCTTTTTGTTAATCTTGAATTTTTATGACTTTTTTTCTGCTGGCTACTTTTGTTTGTTTGCTGAGGCTAAAAATCGTTACAAAATAACATTGACGATAAAATATAAAAAATGCACATTTTCTTAACGAATATTGAGTCCATGTATCTTGAAAATATTATTTGTTAAGAATTTATTAACTTACAAAATACGAAAACATCAATGCAATGCAGTGGTTCGTCCATTGGTCTTACTTCTTGATATGATATTTTCCTTACTTGAAGAGTAGTTCGAAAGGAAACGAATATTTTTAATGATATTAAAATGGTATAAAAATGGGAATCATCCATCTCAAGACTCATGTCACTTTTTTAAAACAGCTGCAAGTCACTGAGAAGTACAGCTATTTTTATCATTCACAAATACGAAATGTCTCAACTGTATTTATTTTTTTTTCTAACTCGTGTTAAATTTAATTCATAAAATATTTCTTGTTATTTTTGGAATAGCCCAAGGTCTACTAAGATCATTCTGGTGAGAGGTCCGTGGACCGTCCTCTTTCAGCAAAATTTAAGATTTAAGATAAGTGAACAAGAATCGGCAATGTTGTCAATACAAGCCCCTTCGTTTCTAACATTACTGAATAAATGCATCTGTATCGTTATGGAAAGTATGTCTAACTATATCGTTTTATAGTAATAACAAAATTAGGGGTAAGTTGTTCAAGCTGAAACTTGTGTACTTAAAAACATTCCAAAAACGGTTTTTTTTTTTTTTGTTTTTTTTTGGTTTTTTTTTTAATAATTCAAATGCTTGCAAATACGGTGAAATGTTATTCTCAGCGGATGGGGCGTTTCGTTTTTTGCATGAGCTAGTTTAAACTAAGTGCAGACATTTTTGTTGACCTAAGGGAAAATGCACTTAAGACGGTGAATGGTTGGAACGTAGTTACTTTTGAAAAAATCTGCGAGGCTGGTTTTTTATAGGACTGAGATACTTTGAAGTAACTGCTAGAGATATTTCAGAAAAATGGACTCTTCGACAAATATATTTTACTATTGATCATAATAATTCCTACCATACTTTTTGCTTCACAGGCTTAGTTTTTATAAAGGGAATATATATCATGACGGTTAGTTGACATGAATATATTTATTCATCTCAATGCTTTGTTGTTGGTTTTTGTGCGTTTTTTTTTATACTACTTATTTTAATTCTGTGTTCTTGTTTGAAAAAATTATTCGTCAATCAATGATATAATTACAGTTAAATTAAAATGGTAGGATTTTTTGGGCTTCTTAAATTTCCCTATTTCTTTTCTTTTTTGCTTTTGTTTTTTGCTTTTTTTTTTTTTTTTTTTTTTTTTTTTTTTGTTTGTTTAGTTTTGTTTTGTTTTCTTTAAAAGGCAGTCTTTGTATCGACTTATGTCAGCATGTTGCTTTTCTATTGAAACTTAAGACAGACTATTAATGGTATTAAATCATGAATTTTTTTGAATCATACTTACTATACAAAGTGATCCTTTATGCTCCCACTTCTGTTTACTTTTTAAGTCTCTCAGCTGTTGAATTTGGAATCCTTTAGACGTCTCGCAGGACTGCGCTAAAAAAACGCGCCATAAAATTAGACGCAGAAACTTCGTGGTCATAATATTGAAATTATCATTACAAAGTTTAATTGATAGACTTACTAAAATAGCTGTATTTTATCACCTCCGGATATATTGAGGTCAGAACCTGAGAGTGGAAGATGCGTCAAGGGACTATGTGCAAATAATGCTATCTCAAGGATTTATTTGATCTGCACTATTCCGCTTACCATAATCCAAATTCTTCATAAGCAAGAAAATATACATTCTCTAATAGACGACATATATGCTGAGTCTCTCCCCTTTTCCCTTGTTCTATCTCTCTCACTCTCTCACTCTCTCTCTCTCTCACTCTCTTTCTCTCTCTCTCTGTGTGTGCTTTCTCTCTCTGTTGTCTCTGTCTTTGCCTTTTTCTTCGCTACCGACCCCTCTCCTTCTCTTTAGCTTTTTCCTCCCCTCATACCGTCCTGCCTTTTATTTTATATTCATTCATTTATTCATTCTATAATAATATGTTCATATCATATCTGTGTACTTATTTTTTTCAACAGAATAAAATAGGATATCTAATACTGATCAAGTCACCATTTTCTAGACTGAGCGCGATTATTATGATGACTGGTTATTCTCTATGGGCTGCGCTTGTGGAATGTCTCTCTTGCGACTTATTGCAGAGGAAATAGGAAGTATTAACATTAAGCATTTTCATTCTCGCAATGTGGGACAAGCGGCAAATAGTAAGCATTGTGAATGATAAAAAAGAGGCAGTCTAGATTCATAATTAAATACTGTTAATCAAACCAATCTACTTGGATTAATTAAAGAAATACTAACTGCTTATTTCTATCAGAAGCAGGATGCTGCTTTCCAGAAAAAGAAGTTATGTAAATTTTGTAGAAGAACTGTTCGCTTGTATTGGCAGCCATACCAGACCTATTAAATGTTAAAAACATATCAAAAATATTTTTATCCTAAACAGGCATATGGTGATTTTTTTCGAAAGCTTTCGATTCTCCAATACGATAAACAAATTTAGGACCTACAGCTTTGATATTCAATAATATTTACTTTGTGGCGTTTGCTGCATTTGAAATATTTATTACCTTGATAGATGAGGCTCGACATGACATCAAATCAATCGATATTCATAGTAGCATCATAACTTTGTTTTGTTGTGAGAAAAATTAGTTGCAAGCCCTTGGAGTCTTCAATTTTCAGTTGTTACTTATTCTGTCTCTCTGTTTCAGTTTTTAACAGCTTCTAAATGAGACATGTTTTAAAAATAATTATCTTGAAATTCATTGAAAACCTGATGCTTAATAATTCTCTCCTTTGTTATTCAAAAAAAAAGGAAAAAAGACCGATAAGAACGTATTGAAAAAAGTCACAAAAATGTATAATTACAGAATGTCACATTGGCTGTATCTGGCACATGTCGTTTTGTCTAAACAATTTAAAAGAAACGAGCCTTTTAATCATGACCTACCAAAGTCTTTTCCACAATTTGCATACACGTAAAGGCTTCGCTCAAAAAGCTCATTAAGAAAAGGACTTTCCGTTGCATTTGAAATAGTACGAAGAAAAGATGAAAGGGAAATAGATTATTTAAGTTAGAGAGAAGAGAAAAACGAATGGTATAGAGGCACACTTTTAAAGACCAAGCGAAGAATGAAATAAAGAGAATGAGGGGTTGATGAGAGCGAGGAGAGAAAACGTAAAGGGGGGTAATGCGGAGGATCCCACAAGGAAAATACAAGTTTTATTCATCAATGTCAGTAGGGATTAGGTGTAAAGGGGGCTGAATATAAATTGCAATGTAATCAGCATAGCCAGCATAGCCAGGGCTAAAAGAGTATGTCTCCTGATGTCTCCCCAACCCAACCATCCACCCACCTCAAAAAAAAAAAAAATTTAAAAGGAAAGGAAAGGAAATAGAAATTTTGCTGATGAAAAGAAAAAAGGATAGTTTAGTGGGACCCTACTAGGTTTATTTAAAGAGTTTTTCTCAAACTGAATAAAATCTACGATCTTTTTAAGGATAATTATATCTAAACTTTTTCATAACTCATTCATAATTTTAAGAATTCTGTTTTTGGGGCGAGGAGACAAAAGAAAGCTGCTGATACAATTTTCAATTGGTTTGTTTGTTTGTTTGTTTGTTTGTTTGGACGTTAAGCTTCCCTCCTGTAATTTTGCGAAAAAAAAAATTCATGGCTAGCATGTTACTCCTTGAAAAAAAGATGGATTGTAAAGTGCTTGAGGAAGGAACTAATAGCGTGGCAGAATTTAATATGTTAAGCTGGTTTAATTTTCCTTCTTTCACATGATTTTTTGCAAAAAAAAAATACAAGAGCCCCATATTTAGGTTCAGAATCGACATAATGGTCATATTCAGTCTTGCTCATTGCAAATCCTAGAGAAAATGTGTCAGGCTCTTTCCATCAATAAAAAAAGTGTTCACTTTGCGATTTCCGACAGATCCGGACTAGTTTTCAGAAAAATGCACAGTATAACTTTACACAATTATGAAAAGCAAGGAAAATATATGAATGCGTACTTATCTACATATTGTATACTGATATTTCTATTGACCTAATTTGGGTCAAGAAATTGAGCGGTTTACTCTTTTTTTTTTTAGAAAAAAAGGGGGGGGGGGGGCAAGGGTTCAAGGGTTGCAACACTAAGAATGAAAGACTGCAGTGATCTCAAATAAAAAAAAAAATATATTATTTTCGATGAAGCCTTTTTTTTTGGTTTTTTGTGCCCATTTTCTACTGGAATATATCACACTTTTTGGCCGTCTTAGAGCCTGTGATAAAGTCGGTCGAAGCATTGTACTTCACAAAACGGCCGCGACGGAATTCTCATCAATTTGGATATGTAGGCCTACATCCTTTAAAAGGTTTGGAACATACGTTTTTAAACAAAATATCGTATTCGTTTATTTATATGACATAAGATAGCATAATACTACGCTTATTGCTATGCGTAAAATGTACGATGTAGATTTCTTATTGTTTTACAACGAAAACAAAAAGTACCTCTTTGTAGAAACAGCAACGTGAACATTTTTATTCAAGGCCTGCGCAGTGTGGCGATCACTCGTTAGTGCAAATAGTAGCTGCACGGACAGAAAGAGATACATCGCGAAATAACGAGGTAGGCGAACCCGTAAATCTTGATTCACGGTGCCTGTTAATGTCTAAAAAGAAAGAGAATGTGACAGCACTGAAGAATGAAGACGATGGTTGGATCTGAAAGCTGCTGGACACTAACACAATGTACAACTCAAGAGATTCTTCGTGTGGTGTTTAAGCAATGCACGTAAACTTTCTGTATTCTATTTCCTATGTGCAAACTTACAAAGCCACTTATGGAATTTAAAAATTTTAAAGAATATATTATTTTGAACCTAGCATTTAATACTTTGATGCGTTACTTTTTATTTCAATACAGTGTCGAAAGTTTGCTGGTTTTTTTTTTTTTTAATGTCTATATATTTGATCTTCAAAGGCATCTAACTGTATGTTGAATTGGTTTATTAAAATGGTAGCGTATCTGATTCTTTATGAAGGATTCAGCGTATATCTGATCTCGACTTTTGGTTGTCTTCGACCGTGCACCTTAGAATCCGACAAAAAAAAATTCTGAAGAGTGCACATTTAATATTTAGAAGAAAAATATCTATTGAGATGATATTATGAATCTTGCAAATGCTAAAAAGACAAAATCTCATTAAGAGGCAATCGCCATGCGATTCAAAACAAATTAACAAAGAGAAAACATTAAAAGCCTCATGCTTTGATAAAACGTTTAAAAGTCTAATATGTAAACACTGAAAAAAACCCACTGTTCAAGGTGTTAATCTATAATTCATTTTTTCTTTTGTTTATTTATTTGTTTGACTTGTTTTTTGTAAATTCTCGTAAGTGTCTTCTTGATTTTTTTACCTGATTCTCCAACGAATCAGATTTTGAGGAACGCTAATTTTTAATCCTTTCATTAATGTTTGTGTTACATAATCATTTCCTCAACAACATAAATATTTTACTTTAAAAAAAATTGCAATACATAAAAAAATGGCCACTTAGACACATGACGGCGCACGAACGTTCGAAAGTTATGCCCAAAACCTGTATTTCTGTATTATTGTTTGAACCTTAAAAAGTTTAGGATTCAAGTAATGTAAATTTTTCTAGATAAAATATTGTTCTCATTATACCTGTTCGAATGCTGATCTGAACGTTGATATAAAAATTTAGAAAACTAAAACCTTTTTGCGCAGTCTTGATATAAATTTAGTGGTTGTATAGATGAGCAACTATAATTAAGTATCTAAAAATTATGCAGATTTATTCAAGAAAATGTGAGGAATGGAAGGAGGGTGAGAGGGAAGGAGGTGCAGAAGGAGCAGGAAGGGGAAGGATCAGGGAGGAGCGATCAGAAGGGGATGTAGGGAAGCGGAGCAGTAGAAGGAGTAGGGAAAGAGAGAGGGAGATTAAGGGAAGGTGGAGAAGATTGAGTCCGAGTGAAACGATGTTCATGGGAAGAAAAGAATAGGAATGCAATAGGAGAAAGGACAATTTGGATAGGAATAGAGATACCGCAGTTAAGCTAAAAGAGGAAGAGGACAGAATAGGAGAGACAGAGAGAGAGAGAGAGCGAGATTACGAAACAGAAAGAGGCAAAGAAAAAATACTAAGAGAGCACTCTGGCGAACAAGAACTATAGTTTTTAAAAAAATTGAGGCACGGTAACGATTCCTTTTCTTGGGATTAAGTATTTTATTTTTATTCATCATGTGCGAAACTACAATACATTTGATATTTGATACACTCTTTTTTTCCCTTCAGTTCCTTTTGTTGTTGTTGTTGTTTTGGAGGGTTGGGTCCTTTATTTATAGGATTAGGCTTTGAATGAGATATTTGCCGCTCAATCTCTCAGACAAAGTGTCTTATCTATTTAGAAGATGTACTTTTACAAATATCCCTTGAGAGTTTCCATTATTTAGCAAGATTATTTAACAATCACATGAAGAACGATTGGTTATGACTGATAGGCGAAAAACGTTTATGCTTAAAAGAGTATCGATGAAAGAGGATGATTAATTCTCTCAAATGTTCCTTTGATTTTGTTCTCATTCTTTTTGGCCGATCTTGTACTCATGGAAAGGAAATGTGTGGGAAGTGGCTGTCACGCAAGCTATGATTTTGTTGGCAGCCTTGTAAAACTTGCAGCTGAAAAAAGCACAAACTTCATGTTAAAATAAAGTAAATAAATAAACATTTCAGCTAAAAGGCATCTTTTAGAAGAGATGAACGAGGAGAAAAGATGAATTATTTATTAATTGTGTGTGTGTGTAGGGGTGACTTTGCGCTTGTTTTTTTTTTTTTTTATAAAAATATGGCATAATGGATTCTTGCCAGCCTCTTCTGAAGATCTGCAATAATGTAAAACCCATACGAAACATTCTGAGTGTTGCATGGGAAAAAAAAAAAACTAAATTCGAGCTTGAAACAAAAGTGCTTTGTAATATCCACAATTTATAGTCTTAAATTTGAAAAGTTTAGCAAAGCCAAAGTGCAAAGAAGATAAAAGATTAAAAAATGGCTAAGAGAGAATTTTACAAGCTCCTAAGGCTGGGAATGAAAAAAAAAAGGGTAAGAACTGATTGGGACATCATGATAAGATTGAAAAAGTAGGAAAAGGAAATAAGAACAAGAGTATAACACCAAAATTGATTTGCGAGAAAAAAAATTAATAAATCGTTTTGAAAAAAAAAATTCTAGTTTTTGGTGAATATTTCAAAGTGATTTATTTAGCACCAAGACTTACTAATTAATTTTATTTTAAAATGTGTTTGCATAATCTGTCACTTTCAGTTTTCTTGTTTATTGAAAAGTATGACCTTTCAAGATCTCAAAAGGTTCTCAAAGCACTAACTGAAATTCTTGAGTTAGATCATTTACTTTTTTGTTCTAATTTGTTAATGTTTTGCTTCGGAAAGTGACTGAAAGATTCAAGTAATTCGTTCTCAATCAACTTATAACCGACCCTCGCTGTTTTGTTTTTTGTTTTTTTAACATTGGATCGAAATAGGGATCTTTAAGCTTCAAAAATTAATTATTTATAAAATTCTAATCCTTACTGACTGCTTTGGAAACTAAGAGGTAGTGATTTTTCTATAGCATATGCTTGACAAGAAGGCGAATCGATAGAAACTCTTCGAAAATGTCATCTTTCCATAAGTATTACACATTTTCAAAAATATCTGTAACACCTTTTTTGTGTGTGGCCTCTTATACATAAAGATTAGTGTCTAGTCGACCCAGACTACGACGAAAAATAATGGAACAAGCCCAGTGAAAATGAGGCAGGTGGTTATTAAACAAACCTCATAGCTCGAAATTCCGTTGTTATTTTTTTTTCTTTTGTTTAAAAACAAAATGCCTTACCTATCTTCAATTAACATTTTTTTCCTTCAGTTATATATATATAGAGAGAGAGTTTTTAGCTTTGATGGTAAGTTGTTGGTCAAAATCAAGATTCAGAAATCAGAAAAAGTTTTCACAAGCTTTCAATTTTTAAAAGCCCTCACTTTTAAGCGACTTGTATATTAGCTCATTTTTTAAGCACGAATACTTTTTTAAACCAAATTTGGGATTTTTTTTCCATACAGAAAAGTTTTATCTTTTCTAATGTTTAGTGTGTGAGTTACGACTCCTACATGTTATTCACGCAACAAAGTTATTGCTTTTTTTCTATACTTTGGAATAAAATTCTTTCTGTAACACCTGTTGACCCAGACTCCAGTTCTTCAGAAGTATAGCTCTTCAAACAACAGTTATAACAACGCAAGGAAGGAATAGTGTTACTGTCACGCACGGAAAGTGACTAATATTTGGTTATGAGAGGGAAAAAAAAACGATTTTATAGCCGGAGAATGAGCCGTCTCTAGAAAGGACCGCTCTAGCGTTTTATTTGCATAACAGTATCGTCGCCTTAGGCTGGCAAGGATTGAGGTTAGAAGCTGAAAATAGGCAATTGCCAGAAATTGTAGGAAAATTAGGTCTACGACAAGCAAGTGTTGCTGTAGAGATTAGAGACGTCGCCTAAGGCCACTACAGTGATGGGCTTTTTTACAAAGACATTCATAGATGGAAACGGTTTATGTAAGATATATTGTCTGTACTTTCTGGAAGATATCGTATTCGTTTCGTGGGCTGAATATAAAACATTTATATCACCTAAATTTGTTTTCAAATACCTGTCTTACTTTTTTCGTAAAAACAGCACTGCAAAAAACGAACAACGTTTGCTCATCTGATCGGATTTAATATTCTGCTAGTTTTAGAAAACATAAATGATTGGTTCTATTACATTATAGGGGCTACTATTAAGAAGTGTTATTTCGACTTGTGAACTTTTAAAAGTGAGAGAAATTAGGAACAAGGAGGCCTTGTCATTGATTCAATAGTTTAACTTCTTAGTATAAAATACAACACATGAAATATCTTTTATTTTAAATCATGATATCCTATCTATGTAAGGCAACATCAAACTTTTTATTTACAGCAATAAAACGTAAACAAATAGGAATCAATTTTCTTTTTTTGTTTTTTTAGTGAGTTATTCAAAAACTTTACCATAATTCCAGAAGATCTATGAAGAGAGTTGGTTTTTTTTTGTTTTTTTTTTTTGGTATAGTTACTTCTTCTTTCATAATATATTGGCTTTTTTCTATTTTTGCAATCAGCCATTAAGGATTTCATTAACATTGACACTGGCAATGGTTACCAAGATTAGAAAAAAGGGATCGAGTGAAAAATAGAGGCCTATAGAATTATAATATGAACTAGTTGCTGTATAACCGCTTTACGGACGGTTGAGTGGAACCACAACACTGTTATTCAAAGGAAAGTAAGATAGAAAAAGGGGAGAGAGAGAGAGAGAGAGAGAGGGGGGGGGG
>BLXT01002056.1:251730-262485 GCA_019648995.1 Plakobranchus ocellatus | reverse complement strand
CTAAGGAGATGGGTTAGTGGCTCGGGGAAGGGGAGGGGCGTACTGTAAAACAGGACGTGATTATGAGCTTATCCTCTGTGGCATAAACGAAATCTCCAATTACTTTCATCTTTTGCTTCATAATCACTATTTTGCGGTCTCTTCCAATGTACAGGCGAGTTTTTTACTCAGATTTGGCTCCACCTGTGGGCGTACACGTAAATCCTATTTTCTCAATTCGACTCCAGGTCCTTTCTTCATTCGATCTTACATCTCCCTTTTTTTCCCATATATTGAGGGTTCCATGTAAGCACTCGCAGTGATATGATTTTCTTGGCTTCTTCAATGTATGTGCAGTGCATTCCCAAGGTTTTCTGTGGATCTCATTTTCTATGACCCTGTTGTTCGCCGTTCTTGGGTGTGTTCATTTCCATACCTGTTGGTTTCTTATTGTCTCCGCGTTGTGGTTTTTAAGGATCCTCTGTAAGGAGATTAATTTTTGCAATTTGTGGTTTCCTTTGTTTTCGGTTTAAAGACCACAACACTTTTGAAACTTTGTACTGAAAATGCTTATCTTGATGCCTGTCCCTAAGATTCATGTTTTCAGCTGGATTAATTGTTTTTATTGTTTTTCGCATGGTTTGATTACAGTACTCTTTTGAGAAATAAAAACTGAGATATGAAAAAAATAATTTCGGACCAATTTATCATAAATTTCATATATTCTATGTAGGCCAAAAAAAAAAAAAAGATTTAGTTTAAGTCATGTCAAGTCAGAGGGTCGATATCGAAACCTAATTATCTTTTTTTTTTTTTTTTTCGTTCCTTATGACAGATTTAGTCATACTATTCATATTACTCATGCTTTCATTATTATCTTTACGCAATTCATTGTTGTCCATGTTAAATCTCCTTTAATATTGATTTATATAATGGATCTAACTTTGATCAAAGCTTCTAAATATATGTACTAATAAATGTCTTAAATGTTCGAAGAAGGCACGCATCATTACATTTTTCTGTAATGTTATGAATAAATCTCTATGTACCATTAATGTTTGAACTATGATAATACTATACCCATACTAACACGCAGACCAAATGAAGCACAGTATCGCCGCGCCTACCTGTCATTCAATATTTCCACAATCATGAAAAAAAAAATCATTTTACGCCCTGCTGCTTAAGAATGACAAGTCTGCAAAGCATCTCTTCTAACATGTAGGTATTAGCCAATGAATCCGATAAGTTTATGTAAAGCGGCAGTGTTCAGCTATGCGTGTGTTACATAACATTTGCGTTTTTGCTTTTCAGATGGTAGAAGCGGTCGTTTTTTAGCCATCAGCAACCGAAAGAATTTTCCAATACATTAATTTTGTACATTTTATTAATATTTTATCTTTTTAACATGGTAGTTCTGTTTGTTGTGAAACATGTAGCGGTTTGGAGATCCAGAGTTTTTTTCTTTCTGCAAAAATCATTCTACAGTTTTTTTTAATGCTCTTTCTATTATTGAGACATGAATAGAAAAAAAATGACTTTGCAACAATTTGCGCAGACCCTGGTTAGGCATTGAAACGATTTATATATCTATCATGCTACGTCTTTCATGACAATTTTTAGAATGTACAAAGTGGGACTATTTCCCTTTCCAAACCTTTTCCTGTCCAATTCCATAGCATTAAAAATGTTCTAGGCGTTCTAGATACTTCATAAAAATTGCTGTGGCAAAATATACTTTATTTTAAAATTCTTTTCTGAGCTTTTCCCTTGGATGATAAAATACAACATTTACAATTAGGCTACCATCTACGTAGAACTATAAAAGTCGAGCCTTTGAAGTATGCGCATATGAGCAATGCTGTGGCTGTTCTTTCTAGGCATCGCCGCATATACAATGTTGTGTGTTCATATTGCCCGAAGTAGATATTTATTTTCATTTAATTGATAGATATTATATTAATTGAATACCACATTTCTTTAATATAAAGATTACAATAAGCTGACAGCTTCATGAACTTTTCAATTGTTTTCTTTTTTTTTTTTTTACACAGACGTTTTCGTAAAGAGCCTATTTAAATAAAAATCCCTCATAAATGATAGTTTCGAATATTTTCAAAAATCTATATTGGGCCCGAAAACCTAGCGTGAAGATTTATGATAAGCCGATGACTATGGGAGCATGAATTGTTCGAATACCTAATAAGATTTCACGATGATCCAGAAAAAAAAAACAGTACATGTTCAAACAGGACGTTAATCTACTATTTAAAAGTTTATAAAGTATAACTTTGTAATTTTTAGGTCTTTATGTATGTATAGGTCAAGCTATCGTCAAAAATTGTAAATTGATTATCTTGGGGTGGCTAATTCTTTTGTGGTAATAAAATAAAATTTTGTGTGGTTTTTGTTCATAAAAAAAAAAAAATCTTTCAACACGCCTACTAAGTAAAGTAAATTAGTAAGTAAATATTCTGGTTTTACGATACAATTTTTACTTATTTTTTAAATCATCAAGGAATATCCAAAGTTTTCAATAAGCATGAAACGTATCAAATCTCTAAACAGCGACTGAATGAAAAGATAAAAAAAACGTTTGCAGTCTCTCGAAAAAGTGGGAAAAGTGCAAATACACGCCCTTTCTGTATAGGGCCGACAATCAGATCTACGGTTTATAAATATATATATATATATATATATATATNNATATATATATATATATATATATATATATATATATATATATATATATATATATATATATTTCAGGCTAATTAAATAATAAAAAACAAAAAGTTTTGAAAGTGGACTCTTCTGTAGCGTAAAGTATCGTAGAAATATTNNNAAGTGGGCTGTAGCAGAGATTAAATTCATTTTAGAACGTACAAAGGAAACATTGAATTTTTAGTCCTTGTTAAAGCATCAGATTTCATCATAACATACTGTGCAGTGTTTGATATGCCCATCCCACACAAGGATTTTATTTATCTCACTTCCTTTCTTTCTTTTTTTTTTTCTTTTTTTTCAAGTTAAAGGCCCTTAGTAAGCAAAATGCCCCGTTAAGACATAATAAGCAGTAGACGCCAGCGGTGTTACTTAAAATGAAATCTGTAATTAGAACCTGGTTGTGTCATTTGCCAGTAATGTCAATAGCAAATATCTTTGATTTCTTACATTTAGAAGGATTGAATTTTGTTTTTAATAATTTCTCTTCCGTAACTCGCCTGAAGAAGCTTAAGCTATTTCTTTTGTGGTCTTGAAATTATTCTGAATGCAATAGACTTCCCAAATGTTTTCCTTGTGCATAAGTAATAAAAGCGTAGGTAATTTGAACAACATGACATTAGAAATAAACTGCTTATATAAAGCAAAATTTTGCTTTGATTCTTTCAATATTTTAATTGTCTTTTTAAAAGGGATAAAAGGCTAATATTTCTTCGGCACAATGTCAATAGCATAGACCTTCCTTTATGAAATCCATTAAATTTAAATTAAATATTGTCTTGCATTCGTTTTGTTCGAATCTGTTTTCTAAGAGCAACACAAATTAATATTTGGATCTCCAATAATCGGATATTTTTGCGTTGAAGGCTTCAACGAACATTGGGATATAAAATAAATTTTGTTCATATTATATTCATGAGCACAAATAAATCAATGGATCCGTTCCTAGAATCATCAAGAAGCAAAGTTTAATTATCTTACTCCTAATCAACTCTACGACACACTAGTTTGCTTTCAGCCGCTTATTCTCATTCCTAACTCTGACTCAGCCATGTGGGCTTTAATAAGACTCTACATGGTAATCATAATTAGGCTTATTGGATATCAGCTACCACATCTAGTTCACGTGTTGATCTAAATTTCCTGGACAATCACTGTTTAAGAATCTATGAAACTGCTACTCTATTCATTGACCTAGATACTCTTATGATAATGTGTACTTCATTATAGCATGTGTATGTCTATAGTCTACGAATGTATGATACATTCGTACAATTATAGGATTTAAGACGCTAATTAAGACTAGGAAAATATTGTAAGTGGAATTGGGTTTCAAGAAAATATCATTGCTCATCTGCTCATTGTCGAGAAGATAAACTACTAAAGTCCTTTTTTTTTCTCTTCGCTCCCACAGAATTGTAACTCACAAACAAAAAATGGCCGCCAGTGTTGATTAGTCTGGGACAAAAAAGCCAGACGTCCTTTGGGTGTTTCGTTGCTTTTAAATGCGCTTTTCTAGACACAGCTAAGTATACTGAGAAAAAAGGAAGAAGCAAAATGAAGCTATTTCAAAGCCAAAATAGTAATCATGTTATTCTAACCAACTCTTTTGCTGTAGGTTTGCGAGGGGCTTTGCAAGAGAAGGGAGGAAAAGTGGGTTAATGGGTACTCTATTCAAATTAACAATTATCAAATCATTCACTAAAATCATCTTATAATTGTTAATACACTGTGGGGTTTTTTATACTGTAATGCCTACGATTTCTTTTGGGGTTTATAATTTATTAGTAATTTTCACACAGTTATGCTCAGATAATATTTGTTTGGGTTTCGCAATTTTTGTTTATCCTATTTCAGTGTATAGGTGATGTGTGATTCGTAATTTTCATAACTGTCAATGCGCTAAGCAAACTGCTTATTTTCATATCTGTGTAGCATTACTTGTTAAATATTTCTTTTTATTGGTTTGGCCTCTTGCTCATAATTATTTGGCCAACAATTTTTTTTTTGCATAAGACCTATATATGTGTAAGTATATATATATTATATATATATATATATATGTATATATATATATATATATATATATATATATATATATATATATATATATTTATATATATTTATATTTATATATATATGTGTGTGTGTGTTATACTAATTGTACAAAAAAAAATACACATCGAATTGCCTGATGATAAAGATCAAAATCATTGTGAGAAAAATTGATCTCTGAAGAAAAAAAAAAGGAATAACAAAGACATCTCATCGGACTTGACGATATTACTACGTTAAGCCCGGGTCACACCACTTTTGTTGTGCGTGAACTTTGGTCTGGAAGAGTGACCATCGCGAACACGATAATCATCTCTCTTTTGGGGTGAAAGATACACATTCATGGCTCCTTGTGTGTAAAGGCTTCTCCCATTTGTAGAATCAGTCTCAACAGACAATTGCAAAACTTCTAAGGGATGTATCAACTAATTCTGGGTTATCAAATCAATACGAAACGAGTTTTCGCTCAGTCTATAAGTTCTTTGTGCTAAACATTACCTTTGACTTGGATCTTAAAAAAATCGAGAGATTGAAACCGGAGTCTGCGTTAGACCTGCAAAGTGTGATAATTTTTATATCTTTGATCAAACGTCGGCTACAGTTCTGCGGCACGTACGAAATTGTTTCGGTCCAAGTAGAGAATATATATTTTATAAGTTTGATCTATGATAATCTCGTAAAGGATTCGGAGAAATGTATGTAACGCCATAGCGAGTGCAGCGAATATAATAATAAACATTTTAATGACAATTCATTCTCTTCATCCGGCTTCTCACTAATTTTACTTCGTGAAATGTAAGTAAAAGTCTCCTCTTACACACATATACACACGTTAAAGTGCTAGGACCACACCAAAACAGAACTTAGCTCAAGGTTGTACAGGAATCACACAAAAAAATGTCAAACCCGCCCTTAATCGACCGCAATTTTGTGAAATCCTTTCACAGTATTTATCTTTAGATGTGATATAGCGAAAACGTTAATAAAATAAAAAAAAGCACTTCCAAGCACAAATATGATGGTTTGCACGAGCTGAGATTAGTCAAACGACTCTCTCACATCAAAACTTGAAGCATTAATTTTGCCATCGATTGGTATTGAAAAACGTAGCACCACATACCTTTGAAATATATTTGGCGTTTCGGATTTGATTCCGGAGCTATAGACGCATGATAATGTAATTTTTATCTTGTTTTCGCTTTTTTTTTAACTACCAGCTTTATCAAAATAACATGGCAAGATTAGACGACGCTCTTCTCATACAATTTTTATCCAGGGAACAAATTATGGCATGATTTAAGTCTATGGGTATAACTCTTCATGATTCTAAAACGAATTTGATATTATTTGTTTTATTTTCGGAGGTATGAACGGTAGAATATGTACGTTTTTTTTTCTTCATCTTTGATTTTTATAGAAAAACAGATAAGTTTGGACCTCACTTTATCCATACAATATTTGTTATGGGTCGTTAAGCTTGACGTTGTTGATGATATCCAAAGATATCGTGCCATGAGATGAAATATTACTAGTGTGTATAGTTTTGGGGCTTTCATTAAATGAAATTTTTAATAAATGTAATTTTTTTTCTCTTTGCTTTACGTAACTCTGCATCTTTTCAAAAAGCACTACAAATGCACACGGAAAGTATGTTATGAGTGCGTTTTGTTCTAATAAGCTTGTGTGTTGCATTACTTGTAAATGGTAAAAATAGAATAGCATTACGTAATGTTTTTATCATGTAACTAGAAAACTTAAAATAATTTTTTTGCAATGTTAATTTCTATTATATTGATGTTTATACACTCTCAGAATACTTAAAGAGTTCGAGTTTATTTAAAAATTGAATCTTCTGCGAGTTGCTTTCGGCCTCACTTTTTCTAACTTCTTTAACTGTCCGTTTGTCTGATAGTCTAATCATCTTTTCCCTGCTTTTCTGCTTGAGAGATTTAATTTGATCTTTTCCTTTAAAAGCGGAATGGTACACCAATCGTCTTTTCGACCTTATCATCATTAGTCTTATCATCATCATCATCATTATCATCATTATTGTCGTCATCATCGTCATCATTGTCATCACCATCATCATCATCATCATCATCATCATCATCATCATCATCATCATCATCATTATAATCACCTTTCCTATCATTATCAGAATGATGCCATGTCAGATGAAGACGTCGGCGATCATGTTTGTGCGAGTACAAGTTGATTGCCAGATATTTAGGCTACAGAAATAAATTGCTCTTCATCTTTTTTTTCCTTTTTTCTTGTTCCATTTTCCAAGCTAAGTAATTTGCTTGAATTTTCTACTCCCAATTTTATTGTTTAAAAATTTAATTTCAGTTTCTACTAAGTCATTGTCAGCTTTAAAATTTCCTTGTTTGGTCGTTCTTGTTGTCTAGGAAATGTTTAAGTATTTTTCCCAAAAATCTAAGTTCATTTTAGTTCAGACATTGTTCCCCCCTCCCCCCACCCTCCCCCAACCCCTATTTTGTTGCTGATCAATGCGATGTACCTGACATACCATGAATCTTCATGGAATATCAAACTTGAGGCGAGGTATTTTTGTGGGGTTTTTTTTTTAATTCAGTCAACCTTTTTTGAATATCGTTTGGACAATGACTATTCTTTTTCCGATTTTTGGGGTACATTTTTTCATCTGACCTGATGATTTCAATTAATTAATGTGTTCAATATTTTCTTACCGCTTTTAAGGTGACACATACCGAGCTAGGAGATGGGTCTTTTTCCATTCTTCATCGCATTCACAACAATATCTAGTGCTTTTGATAGATCCATTTTTTCTAGCATGCATCACACCGTATCGACCGCCTGTCTAAATTGGTTCTTGCGTATTATTCTAGCTCATTTCATTCATTTTACATCTCTGAAATCTAAGTTTAAATTTACTTTAAATTTATGATTCAAGGCTTTATAACCTCGCGCCTCATGGGCTTGACTTAGTTATATTTTTTCGACCGAGCCGTTAAAAAAGTTTCAAAATTTGTTGTTGTCGAATCCTGTCAAAAGCTTGTGGAAAGTTTTAGAAAATTTCATCTACATCCTAGTGCCTTTATTTACTACCATACGAAATTCTGTTTTAAAATTCTCTAGTCTTATCTATGTAGGTTCTTACTCTCACCATGAAGAAACGCTGCGGTGTTTCAGGCGATTTACTAGGCTTATTATCCTGTGCGGGGAACATTGCGTGACTTCCAGACTTTTTTTTTGCACTCAGGGTGACACATAATTGTGAAATGTCACCACAAAATGAAACCTTTAGAGAGAAAAATCGACCATGCTTAAAAAAGGTTTGTGCTTTCCAGAGAGCTCCACTCATAGGTTTTAACAACGTCAAACTCAGCATCAAGTCTTCCAGAGGTCATGAGAGAATATAGATGTAAAAGCATCATAAAGTAGGAACAATTTTATGTGTATTTTAGCCTCTAATTTCTGCCGAAAACGTCTCATTTGAAGACGACATTTGTAATATTATCCTTTGAGATGTTACTTGTTTATGTATTTCAAATACGAAGTTTTGTGATCTTTGCTAGTCTTAGCTCTTCTATGAATCTAAAAAAAAATTTCAATGTTGGAATTGACACTGCTCGTCCTCTTTTCATTCAATAAAATTTTAAACAGAAATTTATTAACAACACTGACAAAAACTATGAACAAACGACGGCGATCATAAGACGACAAGGATGGATAGGCCTAAACAAAAGAGCTAATTTATATTATTTGAAATACGTTTTACTCTTCAGTGTCGGAGGTAGAGCATAAACCATAAATACTAAGAAGGACAGCAGAATTCAAGGTGCTTTTAAGCATCGATACAAGTTTGCGAGCTTATACTGAATTGTATTTTCAATTTGGAAAAAGACTAGAATAAGAAGGCGGAGGTGTTATACTGTAGTCATACGGCGGGGGTGAGTAGTTAGCAAGGGGCATAAGCAACAAATTTTCAGGTAGCTCCCTCGGTTGTTGCATGGGTGATCCACCTCTAATCATGTCAGGACCATCAGTTGTCAAACAAGATCTGTATGTTGAGCACGAAGGGCAAACTGCGGAAACGGAGGCTCGGATTGGTTCTGCGACACCTACTGTAGGCTGCGCAATGGAGTTTGCAAGCTCCTCGAACGATGTGGTGAAAGTATTTGTTTGTGTTTGAGGTGAAAGTTGTTCTGCTCCTTCTGCTGTTGCTGATGGTGACTCAGTTGGTGATATAGTGTGTTGGGCTAGTGGTGCATGCGATTGTTCCTGAAATGAGCAAGGAGGTAACGTTTGAAAAGAAGCCATTGAATTGGATGCTTCATCAAAATTATCTTGCAATTGCGTTGAAAACTGTGGTATCGGTGAGGCCATTTGTGAACATCGGGAAGACAGCGTATTTTCTGATGATCGTGGTTGCAAAGATACAACAGAGGGTTGCAATTGGTTTATTTGCGCCTCAGTAGGCGAACTATAGTCAGCGGCTTGGTCGTTAACATCGATGCTGCTGCCACTGTTCTCAGCGCTGCTTTGAAAACGCACTCTCCGTTCTCGATAAGCGGAAATAGAACTGCTAGATTGCGTTCTTGTCTGGATACGTCTAGAGTTAGCTTGTAATGACCCATCATCGTCATCAGGCCCTATTTGATTTCCACAGTTTATCAAAGTTTGCCCTCCTTCGCGTAATGATTGATCGGAAACTTCAATCTCCAGCAGTAGTCTGATTTCGATTACTTCATCTCTCCTGCTGGTCTGATAGTTATCACCTCTATCTCTTATATTGCCACTGTTGTTGTTGCCGCTGTTATTGTTGTTGTTGTTGTTGTTGTTGTTGCTGCTGCTGCTGCCGCTGCTAAGATTGAGACTAGGTAGATCCACACCCCTCAGAGAATTAAGAGCGATAATCTCCTCTACGTTAGTGCTTCCGTTGCGGTTTCTGTCAGTCTGCATATGCCTTTCATTTTTCCAGATTTTTTTGAAAAGGAAGATGTTCCTGTTAAAAAAAAAAAGAGAGAGAGATGTTTTTAGAAATGCTAGGAATATTGTATTCAAAATTTGATGTAATTTGAACAAAAAAATGACTGAGTTATGACGTTAAGAAGTAAGGGACAGTTTGAAAAAACAAGACACGGAGAAAAATGCGTTTAAAGTTGAAGGACATAAAATATTCTGAATTTCAAGTTAGAACTGAACGACAGCATTTGATTGTTGTGAAAAGGAAGTTGGTTAAGTTGTTTCTTTGAAAAGGACGTGACTGATCAATGTATAAAGAGCACTTTTTGGTACTGATTATTATGGTCCAAACAGTTTGTTCCTAGGTTGAATATGAACAAAGATGCGTATGATTGAAGTTGATAAGCGTAGAAACAAAAACAAGAATTTTTTGGGTCAATTTTAGCTGAGGGTAGGTCAGAAAATTGTGAAAATGAAAATTTTAGCTGTGTTGAACAAAAAAGTTAATGTACCAGAAGCAATAAAAATGTAAAAAAGTCATTTTTTAATGTTTTTCACTAAATTTGAGGGGTCCAGGCTTATCGGGCGAGCGGTTGTTCATTTGGTAGGATAGTTGGCTACCAAGTCAGAGGTCCGAGGCTCGAATCCCAGTCCGGGTCAAATCAATTTTTCATTGCTCTTCCGTGGCCACCCAGCACTAAATGAATACCCAGGTCTTTTAAGACCCTGCGAAAGTAAAGGCGGCTAGGAAAGCAATGGCAAACTGCCTCATAATATCTTATGCTAAAACAATCAGGGCCCTACTCCTGATTCCAAGATGCCTGTATAATTCACCAAAGACTATTTCAGTCTTTTCGTTATTTTCAACTTTAGACAAATTTAAAGCTGGATTTTTCATAGAATATGCTTGTCACAGCCATGATTTGCAAATAATAATAATACAAGTGAATTTTGTTTGATTACCGCCTTGCGAAGCTTTCTTAGCACAATGCGTCGGAATAACTGATCAAGTAGTAGTATGAACCCGTAATTAATTTTTTTTTTTTT
>BLXT01002056.1:236494-246794 GCA_019648995.1 Plakobranchus ocellatus | reverse complement strand
ACTACTACTACTGCTGCTGCTGCTGCTGCTGCTGCTACTACTACTACTACTACTACTACTACTACTAGTACTACTACTACTACCGACAAAAGGCTCTTGGTGCTACAGTGATTATTGCGAGTTTATACCCGTCACCACGCGTGGCCCGGAGGAGGCCTAAAATCCTGATATCATCTTGAATTTGACGACCAACATGCACACAAACTAAATCAAACTTCGACTACTACCACTACTACTACTACTACTACTACTACTACTACTACTACTACTACTACTACTACTACTACTACTACTACTTTAAATGTAAAGAAAGGAAAGAATTAGTTCCATTGTGGTAAGACTACACGCGATTTATGGGATACTGGATAAGATAAAACGCAACGAACTAGAACGTTTTGTTGATTTTTTTTTTTAAGAATAGGACGCTTTGTTCATTAGGCATTATGTGTGTAAAGTGAAAGCGTGCAAGGATCATTAAGGTAGGCCCACTTTTTACCTTGTACATGTTTCTGACAGTGAGGCAGGCCCAGCACAGCTCCCATTATTGAGGCTGTCCAGTTTCTGGACGTATATAATAGCCACATGTTTTTAGGTTAAAAGTGTGTTTTTGTTTTTGTTTTTTAATGGTCGAAGAGGGATAACGTTGTGTTGAAAAGTAAGCAAAGACAATTATGCGGTGAATTGTATTAGAGAAACTTTGGTTTTGAATGTTTCCAGTTCACAACACGGCGATCTCAGGCTTTCAGGCCCTCCGTCAGGCCAAGGCGCCGGTGGTGTGGCTCTAACTCGTGACAGAAGAATCCCTGCAGATCACAGGGCGGACTCGCTAGCCGTGCTAAGAAAAAGCAAAGTAAAGCACCAGGAAAAAAATAATAAAAAAGCACAGAAAAATAAGTTTTTGTGAGTGTGCGCGGGGTGTGTGTGTGTGTCGGGAAGGGAGAGGGGCGTCAGAGAAAAAGAGAGACAAAAAAGAGAGGTAGGATGATAGAGAAAAGAAGTGAAAGTAGAGCTTAAGAATTGTGATAAGAGCCAGTAAAAGAGACAAGAAGGATGAGAGAGAGAAAGAGAGAGAGAGAGGAAAAGAAAAAGCGCGAGGGAGAGAGGTGGAGATATTTATGGCCATGTATATTGTTTTTTTGTTGTTTTTGTATTTTGTTTTCATGGAGTCTTACTGAAAGATTAAAAAATTTATGCATCGCTCCGTCGCGAAATTGAAATGTTTTAAATTATCAAAAGCTCACCCTCTCCCTTTCTCTCTCTATCTAACTATTTATCTCTCGCTCGCTCGCTCGTTCTTTCTCTTTCTCCCTCTCTCTCTCTTTCTCTCTCTCTCTCTTTCTCTCTCTCTCTCTCTCTCTCTTCCTTTTCATTCTCTCTCTCTCTCTTCTTCTCTCTTCTTGACTGCATGACTTTACACACTGACACATTTTCCTCCCGACTCCTACATAGTGTGGTATCCTGCCGATGACCACTTGACCACAGCAGTCGTCTGTTTTCTTATGTCACCTTACAGTGCCTCGGCTAATTCATCAAGCAGGCTGTGTTACAGAGAGGGGACGGTCAAGACCGCCGTTATGTTAGGGAAGAGGAGTCGTGCCAGGGACAAAGTACTTTTTCCACATAATACTGGATCAGCAGGTAACTTTACCTGTGAACAGAGTAGGCTAAAGTTCTTTAATTAGCTGCGTCACCTTAGGCCAAGTTAAAATACTGTTGCCAACAAGGGCGATAACAGCACACCATGTTTACCGCTCCTCTTTTTTTTATTTCTAACCAGGTGTGGTTCCTACTATTGCTACAGCTACTACTGTTACTATATCGGCTCTGAGACTTACACACTTAAATACAGCGATCAAAGAGAGGCAGTAAATATTTTTTAGTTTGGTATCTCATTTTTGTCGACAGTATTGAAGAGACCAATCGTCTTTTGCACAGGCCACTTTGCATAATTTTAATTTTTATTCCTGGAAAAGCCTTTGCAGTATTTATTTTCATGCTTGAATTTTATTATTAGATGAAAGAGTGCACTTTATATAACTTTGGTTGCAAAATATATAATTATTTATAACTAAAAGGCTTGCACATGTGATGCAAAACAAAAAATGTAGTAACTGATGGCAGATAAAATTTGTATACACAACTCATTTAAATGATGTTGATAACTGTCGTTCGTTGTAACATAAAAAAATTAAAAAAATTATCCGTGCAATCTAGACTTGCAACTGTATGAGTTGGGAACTTGATTCTGTGCACTAAGCATTAAATTTTTCTATGATTTTTAAATCAGAGATACACATTGCTCTGATGAGTGCGCTGATGGCATTTCTATTTAACTGAATTTCTGTAATAACAAGAAGATCAGCAAATTAATGCAGACCGAAAAACAATCATGCTTTTGAAGTATATTTTTATTCCACCAATATGGACATTATAAAACATAACACCATTTTTCAATTAAATCACTTGATGATAACGACAAGCAATAGACCTTTAAATACAATAGTAAGTGCATTTATATCATCTGAAATATATCACAGGCAGTGAAAAAATAAATATGTTTGTCTATCATTTGTATCTATCTACACTGATTACAAGTTAAGCACATTCTTCTTAACAAAATAATTATTTGAAAAAGAGAAATCCAAACCTTGTTATTTCTGATTCTGAAAAAAAGCTTGCCCTGCAGTTAATAGCTTAGGGCTGCATATGTTCTTATTTTTTATTCATCAAAAAAAAAAAGATTAAATATTACAAATTTGTAGGCCCTGACTTATCATGCCAAAATTTAAAATAATGATATGGAACTTCACTGTTTAAAAGAAAATATGTTCAAAGAGGACCTCTAAGCTGATCAAAATAAAATTTATGAGATGAGTATGACCCAGTCTAAGTGAATGCTATAATTACAAATTAGATTGTTATATCATGTATGTATGTGTATTTGGCAAAAACACTGATTCGCTGAGGAACAAAGGTGCATAAATATTAAGAGACTACCTGACATAAAAATAGATTTAGCTAAACATTCATGGGTCAGTTTTAGGACCCCAATGTAACAAAAACTGGCAAAATGTGGCTTGGAAGAAATCAAAATCATTAGGTATTTTTAACAATTTCTCTCTGCTTGATCTGCATGTAAATGAGGAGAGATGGAAAAGAGGGGATGTGGGGGTGCTTGCGGGTGGTCTGGAATTAGATATAAATTAAGTCATACACAACATAATGCCAATCTAACTACACATGAGCAATTACATGGATTCGTTTTTTTTAATGTAGCATACACTTTTTTTTCGACACTGCACTCAGAAACTTGGGATTTATGCATTAATGAGCTTAATTTTTTTTTTTACAGAAACGATTTGCAGAAAATGTTTTGATTATAAAAATTCACATTTGGGCAATGCCTCATATATCTACATCATGTAAATTTATGCTAATTACAGGTTTTCTTCAGCACTTTGTTCAATAGCCCAAGGTTTAAAAGAAAATCGATATTTTTGGGGGGGTGCCTCAGCTAATCTTTTAACACCAAAAACCATTAAAACAGTTACAAATATTCACTTGTGGTAAGAAATAAGACAGCATAAATCATTCATGAAGAAAAGATGGGTGATGTTAAACAAAAGATGGTCATGAAAGGACATACAAATATCTTCTACATGCTTAATTGGATTAAAATGGCAATTTTCGTAAAATGGAATTATCCAACAGAATAACACTGCAGCATAACCCAATTATAGGCAGCATTCTTATGCCTAATTTAGTTAGTAAAACCAATCTGGCCTGCTGTAGACTACCTTTGCCTCCAGACAATGCTTAAAGCATTTAAGTTCAAACCACTCTGCTGCCAACAAAAGCAATGACCAACACAACATCATATTTGCTGTCTCTCTTTATCCTCTGAACTAAAATATATAAGTACGTCGTATTAAATGCAAGTGTCAGGACCGGCCATAATAGGCTCTGCTACAATGAAAGGCCTTGACATATTAGTTGGTTACAGCAAATGTTGGCAACATTATGCTTTGAGCCTGTGGCCTTATTGGTGGCAAACATGTATAACATTACTACCCAGGCAGGGCCCCACTTCTAATAGTTTAAACATTACCATTCTATCAACAAAAGCCTAGTGTGAGCAAAATAATGGCCTTTCTCACTCACAGAGACGACAAAGGGCCGACAGAAAGCAGCAGAAGCAAAGCAGAGCCTGTGATCTGTAGATCAGCCCTTATGAAAGCATTCTCGTTGGTTTAAGATTTTGACCATTCAGCTTATGTTTAAGTCAACACTTCACAACCCTTGGTCGATGGGAGCTTGGAATTCTCTATTCAAGTCCAGGTCAAGACCTATACCACTAGGCCTGGGCCAAAGACTGAGAAAACAAGACTGGAAACAAGCCGCTTTTTGCAACTAGCTACCAGGCGGGCTAAACAAACCATATTGCCTGTTAGGATTTTATAATTTTACCACTTTCTTTATCCTGCACTTTTCAGTATTGGAACAAAAAATCACGAAATCCTCATTATCAGTGGTATTATGCAATAAATTGTAACAATATTAGGAAAAGTCAACCAGATTTATCTTTCCACTGCTTTTCCAAAGACCCAAAGTCCTTTTTTTAATTTTACAAATAGGCTGTGTACTTCAAGGTTTAGTGGTTAGAATAGTAAAAAAAAATTCCTCCATCAAGCGCAGAGAGTGTTAAAACTAGTCACATGCTTTCTGTTTCTGCGCTTCCTCGCTAGTCACAATAGCGCAGTGTAAACCCCATAGAGTGACGTAACTGTTTCCCCTCTTCATTGTCTACTCCTCTTTGGCCTAGGCTATAGTGGTCCTGAGTAATATAAAAACTTAATACCAGGGAGCAGTAAATTATGCCAGCAGGTAAAGAAATTCGTGGTGATTGACATTGACCACAGAAGGAAGAAAAATTTGGGCAAACCTTTTTTTTTTCAACGAGTTTAGCTTGAATATACGTATAATATACTTTGTACACAGTTTGGTCAAAATGACAAAAATCACAATTTATTGCTGAAAGGCATGAAATTGCATCTATAAAGTGACATTTACAACTATGTTTTCTTACTGGGACAGCATTATAGTATTTTCACTGAAGATCCATTCCTGAATGGATTATTCAGTTTGTTCACATGTATAAATGTAAAGAACAGAACAGACTAAATAAACATACTGCAAGCATGCAAAGGGATTTCAGGATCATACCAACAATAAAGTATGCTTAAAACGTTCAGGTTTTTCACCAGAGAAAATCAATAAAATGCAGGCCAAGGCTATGTACAAAACGTTTAATTGCATTTAATTATATTTTCTGCATTATTTGGAAGCCCTCGTTTAACTATGCATGTCTTAATATCAGTCCAAATGAGTAGTATTAAAATCATACCCTTTCCTAATTGATCTTTCTCAAGGTTTTATTTTAATGAGTACCATAACTTTGAATACTTTAAATGCAATGTCAATTCTTCTCAAAAGTAGAACAGACAGCATGTCTAAAGTTCCTAGTGCTATCTTACTACTTGAAATTAATTTTAGGTAATTGCTAATCCCATTACAATTTTTTTTTCTTCTAGACCTTTTTTTAGGAACATCTAGAGATACTGATATAATAATTATATGAATCATCCACAGAAGTTGGGCACAGTTGCTGCTAATTATGTGAATCAAACAACCTAAATTTAACGTGAATCTGAATTTTAGCCCCAGAATGATTTTTTTTCTTTCTTTTCTTTTTTTTTTTTTTTTTTGATACATGTGCTTGGATTATCAGAAACTGACTTCAGTTAAATTTGAATTTTTTCATGCCAAAAGTTGCCACAATCTTTGAAGTTTAGGGACAAATTTGTGTTACTATACTTCGCATGATTGTTATAGATTTTTTATAAAAACTTGTGCCCTAAATGATTGCTAGCTTCTTTACACTAAACAATCCTTTTCAAGCATAAAAAAGAATTCTTCCATTAAATGTTACCCCTGTCAAACCAAAGGACTTGAAGACCAAAGACCCTTGCTGAAATCGTACTTGAGTCAAGCATCCTAGAAAATATATTCCATCATTTATCAAAGTTTTTCAATCATTTGAATATTTTAGTCTTTTCCAATAAATTCAGATTAAGCAATGCCCATAGTATTACCCAATAAGATATAAAGCAGTGTATTTAAAAACAGTTGGGTTTTATAAAAAAAACAAAATGGTTTAGCTAGTAAAAAAAAAAGATATCACTTAACAATCTGTGCCCTCCAAAAAGTTGAAGTTCAATATCTCCAGCCATTTTCTTCCATTTTACTTTATACATCTGTCTCTGGCTTGTGCTTACAAACAATTCATTTTGAATGAATTGGTTGGTTATAGCCAAACTAAGAACCATAATTTTTCAATTTCTGTATAATCTCTTTATAAATATTTGTCCTTTCCATTTCAAGACCTTTTTCTTAAATAAACTCATTCGATTGGGACTTGTCTCATAACAAGAGTTAAGAATCAAAAACTAAAAGTTCGAAGCCTATTCATTCAAAATTTCCCAATAGATTATTTCATTTCTGTGCTCTTTTGTTCCTTTCCTTTTCATTTTCTTTATAACATGGATTAAAAAATGGGTTGAACTAAAGTCATACTTAGGCAGGTCAAAGTAAACAATCTGATTTAGGTCCATCTATCTTTCTTTCACTAACTTGCACATGAAAGTTACCTGATGTGACTTCATCCATATGCTGCCTCCATTACTTATGATTAAGAATTTTCTTTAAAGACAGAGAATAGCTTAGCTATATGATAATACATGTATAACCTTTACATAATTCATAGAGAGACAATTACAGAATGAGCTCATGGTAAAATGTTATGATGCATTAGAATTTATTCCAATACCCCATTTCGATAAATATTAGGTAGCCAGGACCAACAAACATGAAAAAAAAAATGTAATCAACAATATGCAGGAATTTTCAGAAAAAACTCTCACCATATAAAAAGAGTTGGTGAAAGGAAGACGTAAATGTTCTTTTGATCCAAAGTTTTGCTTTTTTTCTAGCCATCGGGAGATTTTAAAAATATTTTTACTAATCATTTTATTCAACCTACATGTATTTGCGTTATTTTTTTTTTCTACCTGAACTTTGAATAATTTTTACTTAATATATGCATTTACTAGATAAGCATTTATCAGTGCCACAAAATGAGTTGAGTGGCAGATCTATTTGTTTACGTTTAAATGAAAACTGTGCACAAGAGGGTTTAAAAATGACTCATTTTCCTATGTAAAGTTCTAGACTGTCTGCACATTCAGCAATGTTCACTGTTTCATCTTGAATGAAAGAGATTGATTTAAATTAAGACATACAGACATAAAAGTTGACTTGTTTTGTGTGACAGATACCAAGATGTTTATGTGGGAAAATGCAATCATTTACAAACTTTCTGCTTCTGTCATATAAACAAAAACCTGCTTCAATGGATGCTAAGATTTCTGAATTGACAAAATGAAAGCAATCTACGAAAACGCAAAGAAAAAAAAAAAGAAAAAGAGCTAAGGTAAATAAAAAGAATTATATGACATTTTGGCTTTGCGACAACCAGGAATGATTCACATTGGATTGTATCAGTACGAGCTTTACCTCAAGCTAAAACTTATCTGGATTACTTACTTACGACCAGGATATATTATTATGTGTACA
This sequence comes from Plakobranchus ocellatus, assembly GCA_019648995.1. Classification (NCBI taxonomy): domain Eukaryota; kingdom Metazoa; phylum Mollusca; class Gastropoda; family Plakobranchidae; genus Plakobranchus; species Plakobranchus ocellatus. The sequence goes on along the minus strand of BLXT01002056.1, from coordinate 239,102 downwards.
AATATTTACACAATTTCAAACATTCTCACTCATGTTCAGCAGAATTAACTGCTTTTCTTCATCTAGAAACTTTAAACTCGCTTGGTTCTAACAGTTTTTACCTTGTCTATTCCTTCAGGACTGACGCATGTTTTGAGAGTTTAAAAAAATTAATATCAGAAGAAAAAAAATAAATAAATAAATACAAAGATGAATAAATCATTAATAAATTTCATATACATAAATTCAATCTTAAATCTTTTACTTCAGAAATTACATAATTTGACACATAAATTTTTTTGTATTAAAAAAAAAAAAAAAGTTTATACTTTAGTTTTGGAAAAATTATGGGGGTCGTACGTCCCCACCTCCACGTGGTTCGACCTGGGTAGCGCCAACGGGGACAAGTCTAACATGACCGTCTCTCAAAGTCTAACATGACCGTTATTCCTAGACATGGCTTCACTAAAGAGGATTTAGTTTGACCGATCGCAACCCCTTGGGGCTGGGGATTGACTCCCGTTGAGCCAACAACCCTGGGTGAAAAAATTAGCCCTACTCTCCCTAAACATGGTCCTCACAACGAGCCATAATTTAAAAGGGCGGCCCCAACCAGCCCGAGAAACACAGCGAGGCCTAAAAAACCGAGCGCGTGTTTCTATAATAAGGGAATTAGAATTGTAGGAAAAATTATGGATCATCAAAATCTAGACCAGTGTAATCATCTGGATCCATGTTGGATTTTTCTGCACATCTTGTTTGCTTCAAAACAATCAGCAGATTATGCTTATGAGTTGCAGTAACTGTAATAAATCTAATCTAGATAAATCACATCAAGTGTAAATAATTGTCATTATTGTTTCAAATGCCAACTTTTGATTCTGTAAAAGGGATTACAATTGACCTTATTAGAAAAAAAAAAAGCTCTTGATCAATGTAAAGCAGAAATACTATAAAGAAAAGGTTCAGTAATGCTTATGTTCAGGTGGCAAATTGTTTGTGCTGTTTTTGCATGAGTCAGTAGACCTCCCAATGGTGGCTCTTTTGCAAGCAAATTTTAACCATAAATTCGATATTCCTAAAACTAGAAAGATAAATACATTTAACAAAAACAAATCATATATGATGAATGTGAGCAATGATAAATAGATGGGTGCTAAGTACTGTGTAATTATGGCATTAAGCTCATCCATTTCATTCCTTTTTCAGAGGCTTCTTTGCTGCTATGAGAACAAACCTAATTTCAAATATTGATTAATAACCAATTGCCTCATTACATCAAGGAACTGCTGCATGTTTTTGAGCCAGTTATTTGCATGCCTATTTAATATGTGTTACAATATGATTCATCTTAGTATTAAAGTTCAATATCCTTGCTGTAGATCAAATGACTGGGCTGTAAAAAGACAGCAACACTTGCACACACACAAACAGACTATGTTCCTCTGGACAAAGGTCTATCTCTTTACAACAACTTTTCCTGTGGGTCTGGTATTTTCAAAGCGGCTCTGTAAATCTTCTATCCTTATGTCTTTTAAGTGCAAAAGGTGTTCCAGTCTTCTTACTTTTGCTTGTAAAATCTGTAAGATTTAAAAAGAGGAAGGGTAATTTCAGATATTCTTTGCTTAACATTATGTAAACAAAAAATAATTGACAGGCAAACGATCAAACAAGTAAGCCTTATAAGGAAAAACTTAAGACATGGTTATTTTCCAAAACTGGCTGAAAAATAAAAGTGTGAATACTTTTAGATATGGATAATCACCAGATTTCAAATGTATAAGTGAAGAGTATAAAGCATATTAAAAGTCGTGTAATCAAGTACTCAAATCATGCTTCTTATAAATAATAAAAAAAAATATTTTTATTATTATAAACTAAAGGAGTTTAACAACAAAAAAAGGAAGTTTAACATGTAAGTAAGCAATTGGCAAGTATATCTTAAGGACAGATATACAGCTATGCTTCAGAAAAATATAATACTTCAAATTTAAAAACCAGTACTGGATGACAGTGAATACACTTTCAATATGCTTTTTTTTCTATTCCAGAGGGAAAAATTAAAATATAAAATTATAGTGATTCATCACATTACATATATAAATGCAACATGACAAAAGAGCTCGTTTATCTTACTTGTATAGTTTCTTCTTTAGCAAGACATTCTTGTTCTTTTTCTTCATACAGAGCTCGCGAAACTGTCTCCTCCATTGCGGTGACCTTAGCATTTCTGATAATAAGACGTAAAAATATATCAATAAAAGTGTTCTTGATAAAGTGGATAAATCTAATCTATTTATAGCCCTTTAGAAAAACACACAGGAAGGGCAGACAAGCTAGAGAATTTAGGGCAGTGCAAACAGCTCTTGGCAGCATTGCTCATCTTCAGACTTTTGAAAGCATATAAAAATTTACAGTAGGCTCATTTAGGTAGCCTTAATTCCTTACTGTAGGGTAGAAAATAGTTGGAATTTGACAGGAATAAACCTAGATGTTACACACATTTTTCTTTTATTGCTGCACAAAAGTGTATGAGTAAAATGGTACTGTTAGGTAAAATTGTAAGAAGAGACTGAAAAGGCTATACAGAGAATGGTATAAAAATGTGCAGACTGAAAGAAAAGGTTCT
>BLXT01002056.1:222449-236472 GCA_019648995.1 Plakobranchus ocellatus | reverse complement strand
CCCCCCCCCCCCCCCTTTCTTTCTCTCTCTTTCTCATAGGATTTTAGGGACACATGTTTGAGGATTGTGCTTCACCTACGAATAATTGAGCTAGGCCAAAATATAAAGGAACAGTATAATCTCAAAATCCGCCTAACTCAGAAATATGAATATTAACAGGTAGATGCATAAAAATGTGCAATTCGTTATGGGGGTAGGCATTAAGTTTTTTTTATTTCAAGTAGTATTTTTTTTTAGGGAAACAAAAGGAAATTTTAACACAATGCAAGTGATTGAAATAGAAAAATTTAAAAGCTTGATGCCTAGATTTTATTTATTTTTTTTTTTAGAGAATGTCTATGTGCGAAATGATAAGAACGAGAAATGGGTTTGGCAACTTATGCCAATGTTATTATTTGATTGGGAAGGGATGGAGGGATAGAGGTGGGCAGAAGGTGATGATTCTTTTAGGTTTGCATTTATGGGCAATAGGCAGGACAAAGTGTTTTTTTGTTTTTAATTTTATGTGAGGATAGCTTTAAATTGAAAACCATGCTGTCACAGCCAAATGATATTGTAATATTTGCTATGTATTCAACACTAAAGGTGCTACATTTTATTTGGCACGGCTAATCAATGAAATCAGTAATGTCTATGAAGGACCAGGCACCTGTTATGGGATTCTACTTCTTCCTTCTTGATATGTGTATATGTGCACTTGACGTAGTCTGTGTCTCACCTTATCCAGATCTAGATGTGCCTGGGTTATGATGTGGTCTTTGAAGGGTAGCCTAGGTCTAAAACGGGTGTAAATTTATCAAGATAAAAATTCCAAAGACTGTAGCAGGGTCATGAAAGATACATACCCAATGCTTTTTTTTTTTATTTTATTTCACCAAATCAGATATTTATGTATCGTTTATTCTGTACACAACTTACCCTCTGTATGGACCTGCAGCTGGTAATACCTTTTGATTCTGTCGACCTGGAGAAACTAGAAAGAGGACGTTTCAAAATAAGTATTTACACATGCTAATAACCTGAGAAAGTGACATGAATATAACCAACTAAACACTTATCTTCTTTCAAAAGTTAAAATGATAGAAAAATGTAAAAATGACATGAATTATTGGAGCAAAGATATTGATATGTTAAGGAAATGGAGAAACAGGTAAAGAAAGACGTTTGAACAATACAGCAGGAAATTTGAGACAAAACAGCCAAAAATTTTACTGAATTTAAAGTTACAAACCCAACAAAATATTTTATAGGTGCATATAAAATATACATGTATATATACATATATATATATATATATATATATATATACACATAGAGAGAGAGAGAGAGAGAGAGAGAAAGAGAGCTAGTAACAAATAACAAACACTAAAGTTCTTGATTGACAATACAATGCATAGTCCAGGAGGGAAAAAAGTGAGCAAATGTGGCATTACAAAATAAAAAAAAATATCATTGACCATCTTTCCTGGCTCAATCATACCTCTTGATTTATTCCCAGCATTTGAAGCATTGTGTGACGAAATATTTGGCATACCTAAAGTGCAACGTGAGGTAAAAGAAAACAAAACGCTTGGGTGAATTAGATTCAAGGTGTAGGAAATATCAGGTGAAGTTATTATCAAGTTACTTTCACAAACATATTACAATTTCATAAATAGAAAACAAAAGCAAAGCATAAGATGATTGTGTTGTGTCAATGATATTTCCTTTTCTAACAATAGCTTACAGTACAGAAGCTTTGACCTTATCAATTTTGAAGACCGAGATAGAATTGAACAGACTAATAAAAAATTATAGATTCTTAATTTTGGATTGTGCACACGATCTCATTTTTGTTTGATTATCTTTAGAAATAAAACGAAACAAAAAGTAAAAGAAATAGGCTTAAAGTGCAAACAATTACATGAACTGGTTTTTTAAAGGAAAGTACATCCTGATATTGATAAAGAAAAATCTTTGTAATCCCATGGGAAAAAAATAAGAACCAAATCCTTAGCTGATCATACTTTTTTAAAATTTATCATTTCCATTTATTGATAATACTACATGGCATACACCAAGGATATCTTAGTTTGAGGCGGAGTTAGGTCAGTAACAGTGGCCAGGTCATACACCTGGAATCACTGACCCTGAACTGCTGGTGGTGGAGGCTCGGCAGAAGTGTTGGGAGATATTTTGTTTATTCTTCTTCACTATCATCTTGTTAGTTCTTCCTTTTTTTAGTCAATATAAAATATTCTAACAAAGAAGATCAATCTGATCAACTCAATGAGGCAGATAAAGTTTTAAAAAGTAAAACTGCGTTTTAAGTTTGCAATAGATGCATACACGTAGATAAACGAAATGCTTTGATATAATTATAAGTCTTACTGCATGATGAAGACCAGCATGCGTGAGAAAAAAATTATTATCTGATGGTCTATAATTTCAACTTGACTTGCACATAGAACAAAATTTTTTATGTAACAGTGGGTCAAAACCATTGTTACAGTAACTCATGTTTACTTTAATCAGCTCTTAGATTGCATGGAAATGCTGGCTGATGGCCTATGGTGCAGTGTTTTTCAATGACTTCAAATGAAAGAAAACAAAACCCTGTCAAGTTCATACTTAACTACATTCTTAGACTAGTGCAGAGTTACTCTAGTATTCAGATCTTGATCTAGAAACAAGATCCAGAGTTCTCGATATGTCAAGATTTAGATCTAGTCTAGCCATAGAGATACAGAATCTAGCTATGTGCACATGTAGCTTGTTTTCAATCTTTTAATGTGTAACTTTTACAGTGAAGTAAAATCTAGGCCCTTAATCTAAATGTTAAATTGAAGCTGCTGGTTTATGGCATTTATGATATCTTTGAAGTTTTGGTAATAATATTCCGAAAAGTGTCCATTTTTTTTTTAATTGTAGTCCAATTTGGACAAACTATACCTAATTGTGATTATCTAAAATAAGTGAGACCCATTGCTTTGTGAGAAAAAAGCTTGTTTTCTGTACTGCTTATTTTAAAATTAAAGCGCAACTTTTGGTGTACAGCGCATCTTTTCCCCCCAACTTTGGCACTTTTCCATTGCAACTTTTGGAACTTTTTTGCACAACTTTCCGCAGGGACAGATTACCCTGAACTCAGACAACCTGCCCCAAAGGAAGTGGCTGAGGCGTTTTGCCCACAGATGGTCTCCCTAACTAAAGTAGTGATCAGGAGGCAAAATTTCTATGCCATCACTATTGATGGTGCTTGCCACAGGCCAAATAGTTCCAAGGATTTAAAAAAAAATACAATGTATATCCCCAGTATATACATGCACCTGGGAATGACCTATCACATGTTACATATCTCATCCTATAGAAGTTAATTATAAAAGAATGTGTATAATCAACAAGATTTTGTACATGATTTAAGACCACTTCTGTTTCAATGGTCTAAGCCAGCAAACTTATGTAGTATTTAAGACATCCAGTTCTAAATTGAACATTGCAAAGGGTGTAGAGAAAAAAAGCCATTTGATGCCGACTTTGAAAAATAATTGAGGGGGCTAATATTTGAAAATTCAAGTCAGCCCTGTAGTTATAAATAGGAACTGGCTGTTTTGCACTCCAACTTTGAGCAAGCATCCAGTCTTTTATTTTGTGCTGTTCTGTATCCCTTTTTTTTTTTTTTTTTGTAAAATCAGTGATTGGATAATTTGCTCATCATCATCGATTCATTAGTCTCTATTTGAAGTTTTGTGACTGAAATAATCAGATGTACATTTTTAGAAACTGTTTGAAAGGAAATGTGATTTTTTTTTTAAATATTTGTGGTGCATTCAAGATAATTAAATCATAACACAGCTAGCATTAAATGCTGTTGGAGCCAAGTGTAAATAATCCAATCACAAAATAAAGGAAAGAAAATTTACAAGTTAGATAAGTTGCTCTCTATCTGGGAGTCTGCTTAATCTGCTCAGCAGTAAAAAAATTACTGGGCTTTAGTTGGCATGTCTGTAACATTTCTAGAAATGCAATGATTTCAAAGACATTAAGGAACCAGGAAAGGGCTGTAATAGTGATTATGGAGATATAAAACAATTTATTAGTACATGTATATATATATATACATACATACATACATAGAGGAAGAGAGAGAGAGAGAGAGAGAGAGAGAGAGAGAGAGAGAGAGAGAGAGAATGTGAGAGAGACTGAAATAGATTTACTTTTCTTTTTTTTTTTGTTGTTGTTTATTTAGAAATGGAATGTTAATATCACATCAAATAAGTATCACATAGGCCTCTATTAATAAAAAAGAAAAGGGTTTAAATTAACGAGGTATTCAACACAGCAATCACTGCACACCAATCTTTGGCGTCAGTCTCATGCCACTACACACTCACTCATGTTCTGATCAGCTTCTGGTCTGTCATTGAAGTTAGATTTTGAAGTTTTAGAGTTAGCGTGCATCCTTAGGGAGGATTTAGCTTGGACCTGAGCGATCTGGTTTCTTTCCCCCGCACCTTTTGACATATCCCAAAGTGCCCTCTCAATCTTGGATCTCAGCTGCATGAGGAAGCGCTCAACCAAGCCCTGCTTTCCTAGGCAAAGTTCCCTGATAAGATCCTCTGTCAGTTGGAAGTTTAGTTTTGTAAATACTTTCCTATCCAGAGAACAATAGAAATATAAATCAAATTAAAGTTACTATTCAGCACATTTTATTTAATTTTAGGTTATTTTCTTCAAGAAATGTGAAAACATACATAAAAACCTATCAAGTTTTAGATGCAACGAAAAGTGTGTTACAACTTTTCAATTTCCTTTTCATAAAGCTCACACCGTATTTATTGGATTTTCTTAAAGGGTTAAATGAGAAGGACAAGAAAATGGGTCAGAATATGATTTCATGGTACAACGAAAGTTCAAAACCAAAACTGATCCCAAATTTAAAATATTTATTCTACTTTCTATAGTTCAGACACATTTGTTAACGCCATCTCTGTTACAGGCATGGGAATTGCTTATGTGAAAAAACACAGAAACCAGGCCGGGGTACAAGGGTTGCCTAGGCAGAAAACGATTCTTCACAACTTTAAAGCATTTTGGAGGCCTCTCCTGGCTGCTAGCAGCAGAATTTACTGTTCTATAAAATGTTTAAAAACCCATTTTCACTTTAAATTTTGCTCCCCATACATTTTTTCCACAGACCAATTACAATTTCTGCGCAAAATTTTTTTTTATTTTCCATGGGAACTCGCTTTTCTGTGGACAGTTCCCATGCCTGATATTAATCAATTACCACATTTGATGACTCCATACTAAAATGTTTTTGACACAGTTAGAGAAAAAAAAATTATTTGCAACAGAAACTTGAAAAAAATATACAAAACTCAGTTTGATTCTCATTTATATATCATGGACAAATTTGTTCCCTTCTAAACTTCACTTTGTTTTACGCAATCACAAGCCATAAATTGTTTTTTTGGGGGGACTTTTTTTTCTTTTGTTGTCTTCACTTTTATATTTTAATTTTGCTTTCTCAACTATGTGACTCTTCAATTTATAAAAAAAAAAGTATATATATATATATATATATATATATATATATATTTATATTTATATATATTATATAATAATGATAAATATACATGTAAATACTCTGCAATCACTCAAGATTTATGAAACGGTAAATACTTTGCATCCAGCCAAGATTTATTAATAAAAGCAATATATAAAAAGAAGGCACATAATTTTAAAATGTAGCTCTTTATCTAAAATACTAGCAAACTATTACTTTATACATGTAAAAAATAAAAAGTTAAAATAGTACTGTAAAATGGGAAAATGATATAAGGATTGCTTCAAGATAAAGCGAAATCTAAGTTACTGTCCAAAAGGAAGAGATCAAAAATGCAATGATGCAGTCATTATTGAGATAAAAGAGAATTGGTTCATTCAGCAAGACTTAATAAAGAAAAAAATTTTTTTCTCTCAGAAATGATGAAAAAATAGTTTCAAAACCACACTCCAGAAAATCTGGTCTGTTATTTTCCTAAGATACAGGAGCTACTTTCTACATATGCGCATAACAAATACTTTTCTTTACGTTTTTTTTCTCCCTTTTTGTTGCTTTAAATGTCATGGTATGATTGTAAGTGATACCACAGAGGAGGAAATAACATCTAAAAAATAAAAAAAAAACACAGGAGATCTCAGAAACATGAAACAATTGTGCTCACACTATATATTCAAACATATTCATCAAAATACCATGCCATTACTATTAAGAAAGATCACCTGTTTAAAAGAAACCAGTTTTGCATTTTCTGTGGAGTTGAACTGCCTGATGTGTAGTTGTGAACATCAATAATTTTGGGCATGAAATGTTTGACTACCTCAGCCACTAGAACTGCAGAGAACAAAGCACATGCAATACATAAAGCAATACTAATGAACTAAGCTTTTACTAACGAAATAAACATAAAACTATGTGATGACAAACATTCACTGCTTTCCTAAAATTGGAGAAAGAATGGCAAGTTAGGTTAACAACAAAACCATAAAGGCTTGAAAAAATATTTTCAAACATAAGAGTAGAACAACAAGAAACATCACAATTTAAGACAAAGAAAGAGTTTTTACATTTTAAACAATGAAATAAAATGTGAATGTGTTTGTAGCATTTTTGCAGTATTTTTCAAAAGTTTTCCCTGACGTTAATTTTTTTAAGTCCTTTTTAGGCAAAGGCAACAAAAAGCAACTTGCCAAATCAAATTCATCCTACCAGTAGTTTGCAAAGATGAACAGAAGTACCACAAGGGATAGTCATAATTTTCCCTTTTTAATACACGTTGTACACCTCTAAGTCTCCTTAGAACCTTAAACTGAGAACAAAGAGAAATTCTATAAAGTGAGAAATGTGTAACTTTGCCAGTCTCAACATCTTTCATGAAATCAAAATCACAGCAAAATATAATTACAAATAAAAACTATAGCTGTGACATTCCTCAACGAAGCAATCCTCCTTAAAAATAAACTTCAATAAATGTGATAAAATTGCCAGAAGAAGAAACTGAAAGAATCTCACAAAAGAAGCTGTTATTGGCAAATGGCTAAAGGTTGATTTAAAATTAAGGCACTATATAACAAGAATAAGTAAAATAAATCTAACTTCATACTATTTTACAAAGATAAAAAACAAAACAAAAAAAAGAGTTACAGTAATCATCTTAATTTTGGTGAGTAAATGTATTCTTAAGAGTTTGGAAAACCAGGGGCAAAGACATTTGCCTGTGATGGAAGCAAGGATGATTCCATACCCACCATCTGGATGTAGCTATCTTAAAGGCACATTATTCTTAGTGCAATCAAGTTTTTTTTTTCCATTTCATAGAAATTTTAAAATCCAAATACTTTTGATAGAATGGAACAGCAGGGAAGCAAAGGGCAAAGGAATGTCAAATGTATTGATTTTTGCAGTTTAATTTTTTTTAATTGCATTTCAAAACTAGGCATCTATAAACTATTTGCAATATAAACTATTACCACACAGATAATGTGCAAAGCCAGAGAAAAGACTAATGTATAGTGTATTTCAGTAGAGAGATTCTGCAGGGAAATAGAGCATGTGGGCTTGCAAAGTTAAAATAGTTTAAATGCGAAGCCTATTTTTTTTTTCTTTGAAACATTGGGCAGAACTAGAAATGTTTGAAATCTTATAAAATAAATCTTCAAATTTAGCACTTCATGAAGTTTCAAAGACATTTCCCTATCATGATTTTTTTTTACATAAAAACATCTCATTTACAGGTGCCACTACCCCTATTAATTGTCAAAATTGTTTGTTTTAGATACAGTCAATTTAAAAGTTCTTAACACCTTTCCGTTAACAGGCTATTATTATGTCTGAAAGGTACAGGGTTTTTTTTTTTCATGCTTAGAGTCAAAATAAATTATTTTGACATGGTCACATTAAAGTTTCTGTGACAAGTCTCTTTTCCTGCTTAGTCTTTCAGTGTTAAAAAAAGACTGATTATGTCACAATGTTTATTAGATTTCTAAGTAATCTTAAAAAAAAAAAAAAAAATTTTTCTTATTTAAAGTCAACAAGCCTGGAAATAACAATAAAGTTATCTAAAAAGGGGATATATGTGTAGCCATAATATTCTTGAGACCTATCTTTATGAGTCAAATGTTGCACTATAGAGAAAATGTTTTTTAAGTTTGCCTTTCCCCCTTGTTTCAAATCTTTTTTCTTTCAAAGAAAAGTTTAAAAGGCTTATATTTTAGGTAGTTTTAAATTTTGCAAAGCTTAAATAATGCAGTTTAATGTTATTCCAATGATTTAAAATATTTGAAATGCAACTTTCCACTCATCTGGACTGAACTCAAGACATAAATTTTCTTTGTCACTAAATTAAAAAAAAGCACTAAATCTACACACGAAAAAACAGCTATACATATGCTGTAACTGTGCAATAACAAAACAAGATCAAGAACTTCTCAAGCATGCTTCTGGCTGCAATTAGGATGCTTCTTGGAGATTCACCTGTTAAGTTGCATCCAGTTATCAAGTTTCATTCTTGTTGCATTTGCAGGAGTATAATTGTGCAATGCAACAAGATGTGGCAGAAAATGGTTAATCAATTCTGCAATCATCACTGAAATAAACAAAAATTACACTGGGAGCTCATCTCATCAAATCACTAAAGATCAATTTAAAATAAAGAAAAAAAAAAAAAAGCTATACCAGAAAATATCCTCATATAACAGAACAGGAATCTCCTCAATACAATTATAGAAAATGTAAAAGCAAAATTGCTCAAGTGGCCACTTAAAGCAGGTAGTTCAGAAGGGAATATTGGATGCATGATTCAACAGAGACATAGCAATCAAATTATTTGGACTACAAGGGAGACAACACAACTTCTATTGAAATGGCCAAAAAAATTCTGTTTTCTATGAAAGATAAAGCCACTTCATAACTTCAGTGTCATTGTGAAGCGCACAATAATTTTCATTAAAACAGCTTTTGAAACATATTTTGCAACGCTAAAGACTGAAAAATGATAATTGCTTATTGACCCAGAGCTGCAGTCTTGGGTTTTGTTTTGCTTTTCTCTCATCAGGTTATATCTGTTTATCATCAAGCTGTGAGAGTGGAGATTTAGGCTGATGATTTATTTTTGGGAAAGGCATTCAACTTCACTTTTCTCTGTCCAGTCTGTAAGGCGTACATAAAATAAAGGACCATAAATGTGTAGTTTGCACCTAATTATTGCTCTACATTAATTCCTGTTGCAGAAAAGGTAAAATATTTGAGCATCAAAAGAAAAATTCAAACTTTGTTTTCTTTCTCGAACTCTTGAAATGACACTATACAACAAAAGTACTTAACTCCAATGGCAGTGTGATACCCATAAAAGCCTTGAATGTAGATTCACAAGTTAGATTGAAACTATTGTCTGAATACACTGTTGATGAGTTTACCTTTAGTTTTTGCGCTTTATAATTTTGTGTAACTGCAAGAGTGCAACATTTAAATTATTGAAACTGCAAAATTCAGCATGTATTGGCAATATTCCAGCAGGATATAGTTGAAGTGAGAAGAAAACAAGTGAAAGATATGCTCCATTAGAACTGCAACAAAATTGGAGAGACAGGAGAGTGGCCAAAACCCTAGACTCAGTCATTGGTGATTTACGCTACCAAAGAAAAGCAAACTTACAACTATGTAAAAATTATCCAAACATCAGCCTCAACTGTCACACGAGCAAAGTAATGCTGAAAGTATTCCTCAATAGACTCAAACCACAATCAGAGCAAATTATCACTTTAAGTGTTAATCAGCCTACCTTTACTCTAGTGTATACTGGTTTGCCACAATTTCCACTTGTTGCATGAAAAATACTATTTGGGAGCAAAAATGTTCATGAATATTTTAATATTGTCTGTTTATTTTGTAGAAATGTAACCATGCAGTAATATCAAATTCATCTTTAAAACTAACATTGAATAGGGCTCTACAATACATATACCCATATCTCATTTCAATTACTGGATCCCATTTTTATATGCATGCCTTCCCGTCCTAAAAACTCAGGATGAAAAAATTAGCAGCTTTTTTTACTTCCCATCCTGAGAGCCTTTTGGCGAAAGAAAGCTACTCTAAATATTTCCTACAAGTTCTTACGACTAAACCTAGTGAGGCGTAGAATCCTGGTTGAAGGTCATGACAAATAGCATTGTTAGTAAACAGCTGCTAGGCCTACTCTTCCCTCTTTTTCTTTTCTTCTGTTATCTGTTTTTTACCTATCAGGAAATAGTTCAGGGCACAAGAATTACTAATCTTAAAGTGATCATCAATCTTTAGCTTATAAATCTCTAATTCTAATAATCGATTTTGCTAGGTAAAAGGTAGGTCAGCTATTTTTGTTTAGAATTTGTTTTTTTTTTCTTTTTTCTTACTGTCACAGTTATGATGATGTTCACTATCATAATACATCTTTTTTCTTACTGTAACAGTTATGACGATGTTCACTATCATAATAATCAAGGTATTAATGATACTATCCTTTTATTGTTTTAAAGAATTTAATAGAGGCAGCAGGAGCAATAGTAGTGGGAGTTTAAGGAGAAGGAGAATTTTGTAGGTGCAATACTACTAACTTTTTTATGTACTAGAACTTTCATCAGTAGGTGATTTTGTGGCCCTGTATGTTTTTTGTTTTTTTTTTTGTCTTTTGAGAATGCCTGAAGATAGTGCTATGAAGATGCAATTGCTCAAGTCTCTGGGCATCATAATTTGATGTACATTGAAATTTTACGTTTTGTTGTTATTTGAGTACCCTAAATCTCCTATGTATGCTAAGAGTACCATGGACGGCGAGAAAGACGAACGAAGAGGTTCTGAAAGAGACTGAGTCAACCAGATCCTTGATGAGCAGAATACGAAGACGCCAGGCAAAGTTTGTGGGACACATAATGAGAAGAGAAGGATTAGAGAACCTTGTTACAACTGGAAGAATGGAGGGGAAGAGGAGCAGAGGAAGACAAAGAGAGAAAATGCTGGATGGCATGACTTCTTGGATGGGGACAAAGAGAGTGACGGACGCATTGTCGGAATCCTGGGATCGAGAGAACTGGAAGGACATGATCGCCAACGCCAAGGGGCAAGGCACCTGATGATGATGATGATGAAATCTCCTATGGTTATGAAAACTTCATCTAGATTAAAATGGCCTATGAGTCTTCCATATTTAATACTGTAACCATTCTCTGACTGCTCCTCTTCTTTCAAAAGTGATTGATCTTTCAAGTTATTTCTTACTTTACAGTTAGCTCTGCTATTTTTTTTTTTTTTATTTTACATTTTTATGTGTTCACTAAGAGAGCTAATCCTTCTTTAATCTTAGAATGCATATATTTTACAGAGAGTTAGATGGACATTGATGCATGAGAGTTTCAAAAAAAAAAAAAAAAAGGAATTTGAGTGAGATAGCGAGACACTCATAAAATATTAAGAGCGAAAAAAAAAAAAAAAGAGACTATGAATTTCAAAGAGAATATTTGTAGGCTCAAACTGTTTAAGTTCTATGCCATCAAACACCCATGACTGTATTTAAATGAATGTTATTGCAATTCAGTATCTCTAAATATTCGAAACTGAACTTTCAGCCTTAAAGAAAGAGTGAGAAATCCATTGAAAATTCTCGGCATGCTTATATGATTTGGTTAAGCCCAACATAGTTTAATCCAAGCTGAGTCTGGACAGCCATCTGGAATGGGAGTAAGATCTAGGCAAGTCTCGCCTAAAGGGAAATCCTCCATAGGATGGAAATTGCCGTGCTTCCCCGCCCTGAGATTTCAGGACAAGAATTACTTCAATGTGTATTTGCATAAATAATTGAGCCATTGAATTACAATCTAGATCTATGTATCGACTAGACTTACTATAAAATAGGGTATTAGTCAAAGATAAATTGAAGTTTCTTACCGCCGTCGGAAAAGTCACGAGCAATGTTTCGTTTGGGACGTGACAATGGAATTTTGTCGACCCATGAATACAGTTCTTCTAATTCCGATTCCTCTAAAACTTCTAAATCGTCCATGTTTTTTGTAACAATTGGCATTGTTGCTTCTTAAATTAAGAAATTATTTCAAATTGTTATTGTGTTAGCGGTGCTGTTATTATTGTTATTATTATTATTAATATTATTATTATTATTATTATTATTATTATTATTATTATTATTATTATTATTATTATTATTATTATTACTAACTCTTGATATTTAATCTAGATTCACGAGCATAGTCTTCTCTACATCAACATTTACACACCGGAAGTTTACATTGTTGTCTTCGAGACGATTGTCCCACAATTCTTTTCCTGCCTTTTTAATTGATAGTGTAAATCGCTCTCGGTCTGTCGAGAATATATGTTGCCTACGTCATCGATTTGTGCCCAAACCGGAATCCAGAGTTTAACATGGTGACTGGCTCATATATCTCTATCTTAAGATTGTCTTGATGTGGGGTTTTTCTTGAATGCATTTGTTTTTCTTTTAAAAAATTAGGTTTGGAAGATGATCGGGGTAGAATAGTTTTAGCAAGTCAGCTCTCACTTATCACTGCAAGATGGAAATCAAACAGTCGTACAGTTAAAGCTAAGGGTATCAACCGATTTTTGAGGCGTTCCGAATGTTTTTTTAAATCTTTTAATTTTTCTTGCATTATGATAGTCAGAGTCAACAGCACAAAATCTTGACACTGCCAAGTTTAACTCGCTTGTTTCAGATGTGGCTAGGTTAAACGTCTATCTGACGTCAATATATCTAGTAAACTATGTAGAATTTTATTATATGCATGTTATTAACAATAATAATAATAATAATAATAATAATAATAATAATAATAATAATAATAATAATAATAATAATAATAATAATAATAACATAAACTTCCTTTCTAGAGCCAAATAAGAAAAAAAACCATTGGAAAACGGCACTTCCATTAACAAAAAGGAAAAAGAAAAAACGTCAGGGAGGGCTGTTCTTCACAAAGCACAGACTCATATGGGATTGAAAAAAACCTGCGCGTTCTAAATATGCACATGTTAAAGTGAGTTGTTGCTGGACACCCTCTCCACTGATCATCGCCATTTCTGAAGATTTAGAAACAGAGCCATAAACACAATTTCTGCCAATTCATCTGTTCGGCGTGTCAGTGATTATGCGCATCTTTTCAAAAACAGCTCTAAAATCGCAGCCTATTGTGATTCAGCCTTCAGACACCCTGAGCTAAATTTAGAACACGTTTTAGCGCACAGATATCTGATTAATTGCTTAATTTGATACATAAGAACGGTATTATTGAAACCAGAATCAGTCGGCCTCGATAAGCAACCTTAGATCTTTTAAATGTTAAAATCTGACCAAGTATTATAAAATGACCTTAGAATGAAGAGAGAATTGACACTTACAAAAAAACATGGTCCATTTAAGTTCCAAGAAGCTATTGTTTTTATTTTATAATTTTGTTTATCGTCACCCAAGTTTCTTGCGACACTCATTCGAAGTATCCGGACTGACTCTTTTAAATGACCTTGACAAGGAAATGGCTCGAAGTGGCAAGCATCACCATTTAAGTTCGGAAAAAAATGTGCTGGTGAAGACCTTTACACGTC
Organism: Plakobranchus ocellatus; assembly: GCA_019648995.1. Taxonomy (NCBI): domain Eukaryota; kingdom Metazoa; phylum Mollusca; class Gastropoda; family Plakobranchidae; genus Plakobranchus; species Plakobranchus ocellatus. The sequence continues at coordinate 222,815 of BLXT01002056.1, read as the reverse complement.
ATTTAGGCTTATAATGCTTTAATGATCAATTGTTTCCTCTTAGACTTTTAGTTATCCTTTTAGCAAACACAGGGTTAGATTAAGCATTTTCTCTTTTTGCCTCTATTTTATATTTAGCTCTCAGCTGTAAATGAGTCTATCTTCTGTGTTACGAATAGAAAGAATAAACAAACTCTCACTCTTTGTATCATTTTTTTTTTTTTTTTGGGTGGAGGATAACACAAATGAAATTATGTATTTGATTCACCCTATCATTCGATCTAATCAAATGTCGCATTTCAATATCTCAGACAGAAGTCTAAAAATGTTAGCTTTCACATTCGCCTATCGTTTAATGGTTGTTTAAAAAAAAAAAAAAAAAAAAAA
>BLXT01002056.1:190742-217436 GCA_019648995.1 Plakobranchus ocellatus | reverse complement strand
CGTAAGAAGGGGGGTGGAGAGAGCTGTAAATGAATAACTGTGGTTGAACTTACTTCTCTCAAATCGATGTAAGGGTCAAACTGCTTTTGTGGACACCTTGTGACAATAATAAATCATATATATGACATTTATATGGTGTAAAACCATAGTACAATCACTGGTCTATGCACTTTACGTATATACATATTCATGAAAAACATTTAAAAACATTTATATGCACATATATACTGTGTAGGCCTACATATATGTTATTTTACTTATATACAGAGTAATTAAGACATTTAAAGTAAATCATTCATGACTAAAACTAATGAAAACGGAAAATCAATTCTAATGTAGAATTATAGGGGATATGATACCTCTACCCTTTTCTTTTTTTATGTTGACATTATTTATTCGCTTTTATATTTTTTCTTCACAAAAGTGTAATATTATACCCATAATAATATTTTATGTAATCAAGGTTAGTTAAAAAAAAACATTGATGGATCTTATACTCTCATTCATAAATCCCCTCTTTAATACTAAAACATTATCAAAGCATCTCAAACAATCCAACAGCTTCCTTTAACAATGTTTTCACACCTTCGATTTAGAATATGACTGGATATTAACTCTTCATGCTCACAGAGCCACCGTTGATTGAATAGGTTATGAATGGTCGGACCAACGGTGCCAGCGTTGCTTCCGCAACACACAGTTGGTCGCACCGACGGTCACAGCGTTGCTTGGTTTTGTAGCATATAATCGCATCCAAACCACTTTTATAAAAGCGAAACTTTAATTGTACGAAAAGATTAATCTTCCTACTTCCTTTTCCTACCATTCTTCCTATACTTTGGTGTTTTTTGAGTCTAAGCGCGGGCTGAAAGCACTCTAGTCTTTTTTTTCTATCTATGATTGAGAGAACTTCATCGTGTGATGTGAAATCTTGTAGATCCAGTAGATTATTATCCTAATTTCAGTGTTTTAGCTACTGATATCAATTTGTTTTTATTCAAATAGATTAGTTTTGCTATGAAATCGTTGCTATCATTAGGTCTAGTCTATATCTAGGCATATTTAGATCTAAAATCTAGGTCAAGATGTATAAAATGTGATATAATTTCAATGTTATGTAGCTAAATTCACAAAAATTGTACAATAACAAAAATCACACACCTGTAAAGCACATTTATCATTTATTCTTCTTTCCAATGATACCAATTTCAGCTCTGTATCTTACTTAGGTCAAAAGTTATCAAAGTGTAGGTAACGCATAACTAAATAAGGATACAGTCTCATTTGAGCCTGTGACCGATGGTGGAAATGTGTGGCCAAAGGGGGAAAAGGGCTGCGAGCATTTTTTTTAGAGTTAAAAGTAATCAAGGCAAAGAGAGACTTCTGAATATGTACTCATAGCAATATTCCAATAACAATAATGAAAACAGATGTTTATAAAACAAAGTAAAATTGTTTGCTCTTTAAAAACATCAGTATATTGATAAAAGTAAGAACAACAATGCCAGCTCACAGCTGTTTTGAAATGTGACTGCATAGCTGTGTCCTGTTGGCTAGTTTAGATTGGCTTTTCCAAGATCTTGTACAAAGTAAATGCAAGTGCAAATAAACACAAGTGTTTCTTTTCACTAAATAAAAATGTTTTAGATAAATGGAGAAACCTAATCTATTTATGACCCCCTAGCAAAACACATCGGAAAGATGGACTTAGTAGAAATCTAAGGCGTACAAATACTTCTAGGCAGGATTGCATGCTCATCCTCAGAGATTAGATTTACAAAGCTTTTCAATTGTTGAAAGCATGTATAAGTTTATAGAAGGCTTTATTTCCTGTGCATAGAAAGTCAATCAAATTTGAATTGAGTTATGTCTAGGCGGCTTTATTAATGTTTGTTTGTCAACCCTTTTAAAAAATAGATTTTGGTTTTCCAAGCTATCTTAGAATCCTCTATTAACAAAAAAGAAAAAAAAAAGAGAAAGAAAAATAATTGACGTCATCTTCCCTCAATTCCCACTGTGGTGCAAGGTTAAACATGCAGCAGATTGTCGTCCAAATAGCTATTAGTCAATTTTTACTCTTTCTTTTAGTAGATTTGGGCTTGCATTGTCATGTGAAAAGTTTAAGCCTTATATGATCAATCTATGACAACCCACTATAAACAAATTACTTGATATAAAAACTACATTATGTCTAAGCAAACTTCATGAGTATGGAGTGCTTGGCTGTGGAAATGATTATAAAATATAGCAATTTTTATAATGATGCTTGTAATGTAGCATGCTTGAATTTCACCCGAACTATCATTGTATTGAATTACAATTCAGTACTTCAAAAAAATTGTCTTTTCTCATGACAGCCGTATGACTCTGATGATAATTGCACTAACAATTGTATCATTATTATGCAAAATTTTATATAAATATTTTTACATGAACCAAGCAAATTAAAAAAAGTATGTTTATATCATTTTTTTTTCACTTTTGGCACTGAATCAAGAGAGGCAGACAAAGGACCTGATATAGATAAAGTACTTTTTTTTAAAGTGCTTGACCAAATTTTAAGGACAGAATAATGAGCAACGACAGCAATGTTTCTTCATCTCTTGAGCATTCAGGTCAGTATTCAATATTTTATATTGTCTATTACCAAACAGAATTTTTTTCCTCCATGATTTTAAAGTTATTAAAGAATGTGTTTAAAAATCTAAAGAGAATGATTGTTGATGAAAATGAATGTTGTAACTAGCAATATTTTTCTTCTTGTTAGCTTTTCTTTTATACATTTATTACTTTCTTTTAGACTCATCAGACTCAGATGAAGACTTGGATGCCCCTGAGTATTCGAAAATATTCTCAAAAAGGTGCGCACAATGTTTCAATGTGTGTTTTATAACCATGTCGGATTCATGAGCTTATATATTTAAGTCACTTTAGCAGTTAATTTTTACAAGCTTACTCTAGACTAAAGAGAGCATTTTATGGAAATAATTAGAAAGTTTGTACACTTGTGTTAATTATGTATCAACCTTTTCGTCATTATTAATCAATGCTCTCAACCTTTTAGCAAGATATAAATAGAGAGACCTATCAGTAACAAACATATATTAATCTGTTGTCCTTCTCTTTCACAGTTTTGCTTCTTTACATGACTTTCTTCATCCATAAAATAATCAAAGTTTTCTGTTCTGTCCCAAATCCACATTTTAGGTCAGCAGATGAAGCATTTCAAGCTGAGGTGAATTATGAATTTACAACCATATTAATACTTAGTGTACTTTTTACCAAAGAAAGCCAAAATACCTGAAGACCAGTCCCAATAATACATGCTAATTTGAACCTTCAAAACCATTGACATAACCTGAAAATAAAATACATTTTTTATAATCTAAGAGCTTTATAGCCGTGTTAATTATGGACTAAGCATTTAAAGTTGTTTTCAAAATCATTTAAGAGAAGAGTGAAACAAACAAACCAAAAAATTTAAATGTATACATTTATGCAAAATCAATACAAAGAGATTGGTATCAAAGCTTATTACATTATGCACATTCAAGCCTCGTGATGTGATAGCCAATTTCATCTTGAACTCATTCCTGTGGTAAATTTGATCTTTTCTTTTTTTTAACGAAAAAAAAAAGATAGTATTTTTAGAGTGAACTGTCATACTTCATTGCTTTAACAAGGAAGAAACTACATTCATGCAATTTTTTAAAAAGCTTTTAAACTAGATTTTAAAAAAGCAAACTTGAAAGACATTCAAAATTATTTGTCATTAGGCCCTATTATTGTAGTATCAAATTATCAAAGCTTCAAGTTGCATTCAAAATCATTTTAATTATATGCCTGACTGAAAGTTTTGGCATAGATTAAGTTAAATCTGTACATTTTATCTGTTATTTGAGACATAGGCCTCATTAGAACGGGTCATAAGACTTACATCATAAGAAGACCAAAATTGTTTGAGGACAACCTCTTTGCCCTTATTTTGTTGTACTTTATAATTCCAGTTGTCAAGGGCAAGTGCGGCACTCAAGAGTGATTTTCTATATTTTTTAAATGATACCTTTATAATTGGTTTATTTGTTATAAATGACCCCCCAAAAAGTTATAAAAACAACAATAAATGACTTTTTCTCTATATAACCGTTGTTAAGGCATTAGAAAAAAATGTCATGGCATTCAAACATAGCTTTCAAAGTCTTATAACTTTGGAATTTAATAAGATGACAACTTTTTCGAAATGGGAATATATTTTTTATGTTTTTATGCTAAATTTAAGAGAAAAAGGAAATTGTCATAAATTTTGAAATATATATAAACAGCATCAAATTTTTGGATACATTGATAAAAAATATTTATATATATGGGATTCCCAAAAACCTACATGAAAAGCAAGATCTTACTGCCCTAAAATATCAAGACAAGTCTTATGGAAAACACCAAAGTTATGAGAACATTTGTCCGCAAAAAACTCATTTTGAGAAAATGGCCAATAACGTCTGAGCAAAAATATTTTGGTTTTCTGACCGATGATGCGATACCAGTTCCATATGACGGGCCTGTTTCAGCTCTCTCAAGCTCTTCCCATTGCACCCATCTCCTTTTGGCCATTTTCTTACATAATTCATGCTGCCAGTCATTCACGCACTAAACTGGCTGAAAACTTCACTCAAAAGCCAACAAAGCACTGTGTATAAACTAGCGTAAAAACAGGTGACCAAGGGATAGCTTTGATATTAGAGCTCCGTCACAACCTCATTGGGCGATAACAGCTCACGGGGCTGACGGTCTCGGACGATTAAGGGATCAGAAATCTCCTTATGCAAAATTGACGCAGCTGGAATAAAAACTATGTGAACTAGGACAGATGCTCCATATTCGGTAATAGTTATAAATGGAGCTCGCTTTTTGAAAAAAATTGTCTAAATTTGGATGTCCATATATGGTACCTCTAGTGGCATCGATAGATAGACTGAGATTTTCTTGAAAATTTGTAAACTCTCTTGGGGGTAGCAATTTTGAATGTGCAATGAAAGATATTTGTTGCGGAATTTAGGCCTCAAAACTCCATTCAGATGATTACAAATTGTACAAACTTTACAAAACTAACCACAGTCAAAATTTGACCCGTTTACCCAAATTGACCCAGAACCTCCCTCTCGAGGTGCCACATTTGCCCTTAAATGAATAAGAACTGTTTACAAAAAAGATATGCATTCTTTTTTTAAAATTTGGATCTGAAGCTTATTTCAGGCAGAATTTAAACATCAAAATGAAATGCTTCTAAAACACACACAAAAGAAATAAGGATCAATTGTCAAAACTCATTTCTGAAAATTGTTTTTGTCCATTTGCAACTTACCCACAGGGGCACTTTTAAAAAAAAAAACATTATCACTAAATAATTTGTTTCTTTTCAAAAAGAATTTGAATTGTTTTTCTGTTTAAAAGAAAAAAAAAAAAACATTATATTAAAAAATATCACTAAAGTATACTTATTTTTATATTATTTTATAATGGCCAGGAACCAAAATATTCATCTCCTCAAAAAGTAAACAGACTTGATAGCTTGCTCTCTGATCATTTGAAAGAGGTAAGTACACGCGACTTTGAATAGTCTTTTTTTTTTCTTTTCCTCCTTTTATGTCTTTAAGTCTGTATTACTCTGTAATTTTCTGTGACTTATTCTTTTCTCCCCCTCACTCTCTTTTTCTCTTGTCCATATCGTTCACATTCTCTTTTTTCTGCTTTTGTTGTTTTTTTTAATCTTAATCCATCATCATATCATTATGAATTTCCAAAGAATGAAAAGTAAGTGTAGAGCACTAAAAGTAGTATCAGTCAGATGATGAATATCTATATGCAATAATGAAAAATAGATTCATAAAATTATAGTGTTAAGATGCAATGAGTATTTTGGCATGGCTTTTTTAAGGAAATCATTTGACATTATAGGTGTCATGATGCTCTTCAAGTATCAATTGAACACTGTTTAGAGTACCTAAATTAAGAAAGAATTCAGAGTTTTGAGATGGTTCACGCAACTAGTTGCAGGTTGAATGATTTCATCCCATACATTTTAAATGAAAGATTTCTAGTCCTTTGGTAATGAATTGTGCGTCAATTCTTATAGGAACATATTGTGTGGTTTGTTTCATCATAACAGGTCAGCGGGTGGTTTAGCTGGCTCTGAGCTAAGCTGGGGAAATCATATAAGTATACGAATTTATAGTCAGTATTTTCTTAAGGATTACGTACTAATGATAGTTAATTACAGGATTCATTTGCATAATAGTATGTTAAAACAATCAAAACTGTAGCAGAGCGTAATGGGGATAGCACAAACTGGATAACTTCCATTCCCTGTTTTTACATGTTAATTCTGTTTACGCCCTCCCAAACCGCCCTCTCTTTCTCTCTCTCTGTTTTTTTAATTGTTATGTCATCCAATTGTTCTTTAGCTGTCAATTTACTGCATTCTGAAAATAAGATTCTCCAATTACAAAATGGAAAAAGGTCAATTGAGTATCAATGAGATATAATTCATGTAAAGTAAGGAAATTAGAAATAGATCCAAGTAAAAAAAACATTATTGCTCTGTATCTCTTTACTTAGTGGTGAATGAGCTTAAAATTTTGATGGGTGACCCCTTTTTTAGTGATCTTGTCATCATTGTTATGTTTGAAAGTTTATTGGTTAATTTAAACATCTAGGACACGTTTAAAACTGATTTTTTTCAAAAGCAAAAAGCATTACGTTTCATGCCACTACACTCATAAATTAAGATTTCTATGTAGATGATTTCAATTTTTTCTATTATAGTTTGTAAAAAAAATCTTTCAAACACAACAATGATGACAAGCCACTTTTTGGCAAACCCTCATCTAAATATGTTTGTAAAAACAATCCGAACAAACGGGTCATACCTCCTCTTTCAACGAGAGCCTTTGAAAATCTTTAAAAAAAATTTTTGACTCGAAAAAGGTAATGAAGGTATAATCTTTGAGCTTGCTTATATCTTGAGATTAGTCCTAATGAGTTGGATACATATATTGATGGCAGGTGAAGTGAATAGGTTTGATACACCTGTCTTGATATCAAACTTTTCAAAAAAATAAAATGAAAAAAAAAATGTTTTCATAAACTTAAAAGTCATATTGTGGCTCATGACTGACATACCCTTATCCACTTTTCACCATTAAAAAACTCATAGCAAGAATTTTAGGCCCTTCTCAATGATTAAAAAATGTTCAAAATACAACATTCTTAAGAATAGAAACATAGAGTTTCTCTCCATGAAAGTTCGTGTTTTAAACCTGTATATCAATCTCATTACTCAATATGCCAAAAATGCAAGTTATGACTGATTTACCCAAGTTGACCATGTCTGTGTATATTTCTTTTGTCTGAACCTGTATCCTTAGCCTTTCACTTCATGTGAACTCTGAGCTCGTAAAATATCATTGTCTCGTATTGATAGCATCTTTGGAAATAAACAATAGTGTTGCATTTCTTGTGCATGGTTGAATTTTTATGAAAATGGCCACCTAGCATACTTCTTCAAGAAAGACAGATCCCATGACCGTCTTTGGCACTCTGAAGCTATTCAGACTAATCCTTTCAGACATAAAATTGAATATTATTCACTTTTCTGTCTGTCACTCTTCAGATATAGTGAGCCTCCATGTGGGCTTTCAAAAGATTTTTTTTTTTTTTGCTTGATTTCCATTTTTTTTTTTTTTGCCGGAAGAAAATGTTGGCAGTGCACTGGCCATTAAAGAATTTTACCTTAGTGAATGCAATCATTACCACAAAGTATGCATGCTAGAGAGATTTAATGCAATAGTTAACACATATGATCATACAGTTTATGAACTGACTGGAAGGGAAAATTTTTAAGCACATGAAATATTGACAATTCTTGCCATCAGGTTTGAAGAAATGAAGAAGACGTTCACTCACTTAGACCTAGCAACAGACAAGACAAGACAAGAGACAAGACAAGACAGAAGACGAGAGAAAATTACAATAATTATGTCTGAGTAGGATTCGAACCCGCACCCTCGCCGGCACCCACCGCCTTGCCAGACAGAGGAACCAAGCAAACAAGCACTGAGCCATCCGCTTCCACAAAAATAGAAGCATTTGACTCAAGACATTCGCCAAGCCACTCCATCCGACTAGAGTATTTGTGCTAAAGTGGGAATCCCCCACACTATAACTACATTACTGAACGTACCACAACACCTACGACTAACTGTGGATCTCAAAGAGATACATGATAAGCAAGCAGATATATATATAAATATTAGAAAGAAAGGTTATCCACACAGGAAGCCAAGACCACAAAGCTAGATCTAAGGATCTACTAGAGATACAATGCGAACGACACAAATATATAGAATAAAGAAATGAAGAAGACGTTCACTCACTTAGACCTAGCAACAGACAAGACAAGACAAGACGAGAGATCAATTTTCAATTTTTGTAATCTTTCTCATTGAGCTTCATCCTCTATCTTTTCCCTTCTTATTTAAAAAAAATTTTTATGAATGCCCCTTCTTCTGCGACAATAGTGCTATAAGCAGTTTTGATAACTCATTAACACCCCCAACACTTGTGTAACTTAGATGGCCAGCTGCTCTGCAGTGATAATGTGCACTATCATTCTGTTGTTTTAAGTCTTTGTTAGAGACTGCACTGGTCACTGGTGCATAACTATCAGAGTTTCTTAGGCAATGAAACCAAGCATCTTAAATGTCACCAGTTGAGTGTGGGTTTCTTGATTTTATCACCCAATCTCAGTACAACTGCATTTTTATGATTTCTTTATATTTTACTATTAAGGACATTTATTGAAATTTTAAAGTCAAATATGCTAGTGCATGTGTGGAATGAATCAAGATTTCAGGTAGTGGGAAAAAAATATATAAATTTTGAAATTTTTTGAAGTCAGGATTTTAGCTTTTGTGATATGAGCTGTGAATTAATAGATTTAGGACATGATTAATTCTAGGTGAAAAAAGAGGATTCAAAATCCCTTTTTATTTTGACAGATGTTTTTATTTATTTTTATTTATTTATTTATTTATTTATTTGTTTTTTGCAAATACTGGGAAATACTACTGGGAATTATTTCACTGACTTTTGAAACTGTCTCTTATTCTAATTCTGTTTAGACATCTATCTTGAAAAAAAAAACACATCTATGTTTCTTATTAATTTCAATTTCTTTTCTTATAGGCAGCAGAACGCTCAAGGCTTGAAAAAGTTCGTGAAGAGCTGCTGGTAAAATCTTATTTTTTTTGTAGCAAGCATTTTTTTTTTTTTTGTAGGTGGTGAATCAAACCTGTATATCAAAATGAAAGCCATCAAATAAAGTTCAGTTGACTAACCTACTTGAACTAAATTTTGGCCTCAATGCATGATCTTTCCAAAAGGCCTGGTTTTTTTGGCCACATTAAGGCTTTTCAAAGTCCTATTAATTTTTTTTCTCAAGCATTTTCTTCATAAAACTTTTATCTGAAAAAGATTTTGGAACAGATATATCATAAATGTGATATTGAATTTCATTAACAATTATGGTTTCTAAACTTTTTTAACAATCAACTTCCTGTAATCTCTTTTATGCTTCTTGATTTGTAAATCTAAATTGATTTGTAAGCATCATGTACCTTAGACAAAAATCAAGTTAGTCTTTTACCTGCAGTGGATTTCTTTCTTTTTTTTTAATTTGCCCACAACATTGCATACATTCTCCTTCTCCCCGTGACTTAAAATAGTTATGAAAAATACTAATTGTTTCATTTGATTGCATCTATTTATTTCCAGCAAGATATTCACAATGATTCTCGAGAGGAGCTGCAGCCCCGTAAGTATCTCTACCTATCTTTCACTAATACTGATATTCATATTAGTCAGTCATATTGTTAGGTAATCTTTTGTTTAAATTGATTTTGAAAATTTTGATAGTTAACGTTGTCATATTGCATGGTCCAATTTTCTTTATTATGAGAAGTAATCTTTTTTGTACCATTTTATTGCATTCACTTTCCAGATTCTCAAAGCCTAGCTTCTGAGCATGAAGATCACCTTCAGCAGGTAATTAACCATATATGTTATAGATGTATATAAATATAATAAAATGAAAAATTGGGCAAAATATTTGTTGGCTTATAGATCCTGTTGAATTATGTACATTTGTTGAAGATTTTCTTTTTATATTAACTTTAGTCTATTTTTTACAAAAAGTCAAAATAATCATATCAATATTATTTAACTGATATACATTGCATGATTTTTTCACATGTTGGTGTGTTTTAGTCAGCAGGTATGTATATGGAAATAATACGTTAAGGAACACAAAGTATTAACTTGTATCTTGGCTATTAAAATCAAAGTTATATTCTTTTCCTGACATTTTAAAGTTTAAAGACTGTCAGTCATAGCAGCTTAAAAAAAAAAGTTTATCATTTCTTCACAGTTTTCTTGACATATCGTATAGATGTAATGTGGGTTATAATCTATGAAATTTTGCTTTATGCTGTTAAGTTTTTAAAATGTATGTGTTTAAAAATAAAAAGACACCTGACATGAAGAGTTGTATGAAAAGCCAAATTCTTGGTATACTTACATGTTGTCTGTAGTGTTTCTAGTTTCAAATGTTTTGTTGATTTAAAAAAGAATTGTGTCACACCATGCCATTTGATCATAGCCTATTCTATTGAATAAAACTTTTCAGTCCTCGGTATATGTATATGATGTGTGTAGTGTTTCTAGTTTCTAGTATTTCTTCAATTGATTTCAAATCCTGTGTCGCATGTTAAATGTTGAGGTAACCCTTTCAAGCTTTAAATATAATTTTTTTTGTGGTTTCAGCTTGATGTCAAATCCAGTGAGCAGTTGGCACATCCTGGAATAAAACTTTTCAATGTAGAGAAACTGTGTTGTTTGTATTCAGAGAGAACCAGTCTATTTGCATATGGCTTCACTTCATCAGGCTCAGCTATAGACAAAATCTTAGCAAACACTGCTACAGGTATTTTTTTTTTTGTTGTTTCTCTTATTTTTTACTAATATGTATTTCTAATGATTAACAAAATCAAGAAGATATCAGTTGTGCCAGAGCTTCTACACATGAAGAAAATATAATTTTTTAATTAAAATAGTGCCTTCTTAGAAACTGTGTGCACTCAATTGGCAGAGTATATATGAATCACATCCTTTGAGCCTATATGATTTATGGCAACATGAAATCGTCCATAGAAATAGAGCCTGCTGTAAAAATATGCCTACTCTAATAGTGTCTGGCCTTGCACATTATTTGCTGTGATAGTAAAACCAAGGCTAGCAAGGACCTCATATTACAATTTTGCCATATAGCATAAGTAAAATTGTGGGAATAAAAAATGAATGTTCTGTCAGAGTGATGTTCATATTCAACATGTACTCTTCAATGTGTGGGTAAAATTTTTTAATAATGTACCTTGCACTAGTTCAATGTTCATTTTTGGCATCCTGAAAGGCTTGAGAGTAAAGTCTGGGGAAACCATAAACTGCTGGAGGTGAAGATAAATCATCATCATTATCAACCATGCACTAGTCTTTTGATAGCTTCACAACCATATCAAATGATTGCAGCAATTTAACGCCTGGGCAGCTGCATTTTTGTTGCATCAATCCTCTGATTGTTAAAAAAAATATTCAAATTATTAATGTGTACCTGGAGGGGAAGGCTATAAGATTACATCAATGTCAGGTTTAATATTCATATAAGCCCTAGATATGGACCATCATATACGCAGTGAAACATTAGAGCATGGTACCAATGGTCTTTCATAGGACTGATGGTGTATGTGTGTAGTTATAAGTTCTGCTCATTGGGCTATTTGTATCTAGCGATGAACATCTAATTTTTTTGAGGATTCCCTTTGTAGCAATGTAGCACCAGTGTAACATTTATGATATTTTAGTCCATCAGGTTACCATGCATCAGTCTGCAACAAGATCACTGACCCTACACAGGCTCAATAGATAGTAAATTTTAGTTTGACATTTAGATTTCTTATTCAAAAGTAGTCGAAAGAAGTAGAAGAAAAGAGCATCAGAACATATTTTTACATAGAGTTGCCTAGCACATAATAAAATTTCCTTATATTTTAAAACTGGGATTAAATGTCCTTGCCACTGTTAGATCCCATACAAGCGGTCAGTTTTGATTTCACTGTTTTGGATTGTAAAGAACAGCACTTCTTAGAACGCATTTTCGATCTTCGAACTTGGCTTGTAACCTATCTCTAATGAAATATTGATTCCCTGATTTTGTCTTTTCTTAATCTTTTCCTCTTTAGAGAGGAAAAAAAATTTCTTGATTTCCCCGGCTCTCCCAAAATTTTTGAAAAACACCCTTTTTGGTATTGATATCGAATTTTTGTTGTTGTGACTATGTATCAAGGCTGTGTCGATTGTTTTTTATGCTTTAAATTACTTTGATTTGAACCTAAACCAAAATAGTTACTTATACTTTTCTTCAATTTTAGTCATGATTGGACGTCCCTGCCTTAGATTAGAGGATGAATAAAAAAGTGTCATATTTCTTTTGTTGAAATACTTATATACTTCTATAGAAATTTCAATTGCGTTTTCCTCACTACATGTTTCTTTTTGTCACTATAAAATCTATCTTCTTCAATATTTATGTACCTACTTTCTTGGAATTTTGCATAGCTGTTTTCAATTCTATCTGTAATAGAATATAATATTATAATGATATCTTTTCACTTTTTTTTAGAAATTTGACTTTTTTTTCCTCAAAAATGGGGGTCAAAGCTACTTACAGTTATATATAGAATGTAAAAGTTTATATAAAGTAAATTTTTATTTCAAGACATTTAAAAAAACTCTTTAATTTTTAGATATTGTACTCGAGACTATGTCAGTACAGTTTTAAATGATTTGAGAATTAACTGATCGAAGAGGTAAATTTTGAAAATCACACGTGATGGTGGCCGTTGTCATGGCAACCATAGGTGAAAAGTTTTTGTTCAATAATTTTTGCCACTAATATGACCACTGCATATTCATTGGTAAATGTTAAAAATACCTATCTCAAATAATCAAAAAAAAAAAAAAAAAACTCCCTCTTAGGTATCACCCTCCCAATCTTATTCTACTTAAGATATAAAAGGATACCCTTTGAACTATTTAAAAAAAAAAAAAGAAGAACTGAAATGAAATTTAATCTTGTAAAATTTTTGTTGAAACGTGGTACCTCAAAAAATGATCCAAAATTGGTGGTAAGATTTCAAATGTGATCTGGATGTCAAACTAAATCATAAAATTTTTTTAAAAGTATTACCACTCTGTTGTACTTAATTTTTTTTTTTTTTTAATCCAAATTTATATTTGTTGAGTTTTTGAGTCCCTAATAAAAATCTGTTTGAAGTTTAGCCCAATTATATGTACAATAAAATATTTAAGATCTTTAGTTGTTCAAAAAATATAGTGATCAAGCCTCCATCAGCAAACAGTTTCAATACACTTTATTTACACATAGGTTACATAAATTACCATTTATGTTCTTGGATGAAAAAGAAAATACACTTTCTGAGATAAAGAAAGTGAAACAGTTTTGGAACTTCAACAAATTTCAGTTTATGTCAGGACAAACAGCTCTCAGGTTTTAATATGATTGTATTCATCAGTTCCATCTTGTTTCAAGTTTTGGAGGAAATCCAAATGATAAAAGTCTTCTAAATTTGAATATAGTTATACAGATTTATGGATATCTTTTTGTTTCTTTTCTTTCCTTGTTTAGAGTGTTTTAATTTATACACATCACTATCTTAACAATTTTAAAATTCTTATTACATTCATTATGGTAGTCAATTGTTATTGATAACATGTATGTATTTATTCACTACGATGAATGATTCAAAACTTCATATTTTTTTTTCTTTCATTTCAACAGACTCCTTGTCAACTCTTCTCCTGTCTAAAGCAATTGTGACATGCATGCAGCACATTTCAGATTTGAAAAGTGTCTTAATTTGGCTTTTGAATATCTGTAAGTGTCATTTATCTAAGTTTAAATAAGGTAGATTAAATGCTTAAGTTTTTTTTTTTTTTTTTGTAAATTTAAACTCAGAATCATTCATTGTATGCTTTAGTTAGCCTTTTGCTCTTTTTCAATACCAGCCAAACCCATTGCTGATTTGTATTATTTCACTTAAAGATATTTTCAAGTAAACGAAAGTTGTGCACCAGACATTTAATGCTGTTTTTTCCCTTTGGCTTTGACTTGGGGTGTACAAAGTTCCAAAACATTATTGTTATTAAAATGTCTACCTACGATATTTTGTTCCGCCAGCTTATTAAGGTTCAAATAGACTTATAAAATGTTATTTTGTTAATCCATAAAACAACTTCGGAATTTTAAAATATGCCCACATAAAATGGCATGATCTATAGTAACATAACCATATTTTTGTGGTTTTATTGACACCCCCGCAAAATGTATAGGCATTACGCGTTTGAGCTTAGCTCCATTATAATAAGATATGAATCTGAAGTTAAACTCCTTTTTCCTTTTCCTTTCATATTTGAACTGTCAATTTGACCATCTCTCCCTCTTCCCATACTCCTCCTCCTCTCTCACCTCTTTTTGTTTTTATTTTCTTCATTCCTTTTTCCACTATTTTATTTTTATTTTATTTTTTTAACCATCAGTTTTAAGCCCAATAGCATACCAACTATATCTAAGCAGAACAAAGCATGATTAATTTAAAATCAAGTTTTTGTGAACTGCTTGTTCAAGCCATGCCTGTGGGCTTTAAGGCCAGAACTACAAAGCCTGACAAACCTGTCAATGTTCCATTGATGGCCCATAAATTTTGACTTGCTGGCAAGTATATTAAAATCCAGTTGAATTTTCATGATGCCCAAAGAACAGAAAAAAAATTATCTCTTGTTTTACTTCATTCAAGGATTTACCATTGTTTACGATATGTTTTATATTACCTTACTTTAACAAAATTTCAATATTTTTGTTCAGTATGATCCAAGTATCAGATTTGCATTCCATAATATCTATAGTAGACGCCGTGCAACTATTTAAATGTCACATTGTTACTTGTGGCTGCAGTCATGAACCTGACTCATGCCATTGTGGTTGTGGTCATTGTAAAAAAAATGTAACACTAATTTGCAAAATTGAAGTAACTTGAAAGGAGTGACACCTGCCTTAAGTGTGGCATAATAGGGATGCAGCAAGCTACCTCACATTATGAATTTCTAACATTTTGTCTCAATCCAGCTGAAAAATGCACTGAAACAGTGTTCTGTCTTACCCCACTACCTGATAGGAGAAAGTTTAAGATTGTTTTTAAAAACATCCTGTAATAATAGGGGACAAAGAATAGAATAAATACAATGTGAACTATTTTCTTCCTAGCCTTCTTGTATCGAAGACAGTTCTAGGCACATTTTTTTCTGAAATTTATCACTTATTGATACTATCTGATACTGTTGGAAGATAAATCTTTTTGCAATATATATATTATACTTTTTAAAATCAAAGGTGCATAGTTTGAGTTGCATAAACGGAATAAATGGCAAAAACTGCAAATACATATGCTGTGTGCATATATACTGGTCCACTCAGCATTTGAAATTCTATTGTAAATTTGAGATGGGGCCAGCAAAAAACTTGACGCATGGTGAAAATTTGAGAGATTTGGTTTTTGTCCTTTTTAAATCTGCTGGGTTTTTTTTCTGAACAGCATGCGGTTTGAAATTTTGAAATATTTTAATTTGAGACTGAGATATTGCGCATTGAAGATAGAGAAACCTGGAGGTATTGGAATGAGAAAATTGTGTTGTGAAACTTCTTTTTTTTTGCTTTACAAAGCAATAAAATTGATTCTAGCATAATTCACTTTCTAAAATTGAAAGGCACATAACTGGGTCTATTTCCTCTGATGTATATCCTTTATTTGGCCGAGACCTTTGTTAAAAAGGATGAAATCCTTCCAAGGAGGAAAATAAAGTAGTGGGTGTGATTTGGCTGAGAATTGTTGTAAAATGGTCAGGCAATATCGATGTTATTTTATGAATGGCTCAATTGTTCAAGGGTGAAAGTTGAGGAAAAAATGTTTTGCGCGATTGGTAAATGAGTGGGGAAAATACACACTTTGTAAAAAAGTTAAGTGTGGTGCATTTGTAAAGAAATTATTTCTTGTTTGGCATATACTTTGGTAAAAGGACATTGCAAAGGTATTTTAAGTTTCAACAAATTTTGACCAGTTGTTTATTCATGATTAACGTGTGAAGTATTGCGTTTTTTAATTCTACCAAGTGTGTGAAAGGTTGTACTACTGAAGTTCAGAAATACAGTTGTTTTCAAGTTTGTTAGTAGGGAGGTTATGGTTCATGTTTGTGAAAGCAATCGGCCTTTGCTAATGTTTGATTTTTCTGACATGTTTCATAAATGATATGCTAGCTTTATACCGATCAGCTTGACATTCAAAGCCTAAAAAGAGAACCTATTGAAATTCCATAGTTTGGAGGGTGTAGGTATAGATATAGATTTATTATGATTTTTCAAATATACGGATCTAATTGAATAAATGTGGCTTTAGGTTGATGAGTTAGACTTGAAATGGGCTTGATTTAGATCTTTGGAGATAACTGTCACCTGTAGGCATAGGAAAAGTGTGGATTGAATCCTAAATCCAGATTTAGTTCTACAGTTTTTTATGTTGAGGATTACCAAGATATATCTTCATAACATTGAAACAATTTAGACATAACTATTCTGAGGTAATTATGAGATGGTCCAGATAGTGAGACTTAGATCTATATGCTACATAATTACACTCCAGATCTAGATCTATAGTTTGTTTGGGGTAATATGAGCTTGGTAGCTCAGTTGATCATTGTGATTCTTCTTAACATAAGCATCCTCATCCTCATCTTCATCTGAGCTGCCATCCTCAGAGACAAAATAATCCACTTTGAACTGATTTAGCTGATCATGGCCATCATTTTTGCAACATTTCATGATAACACTTCATTTAGAATCAGATTTAGACTTAGAGGATACCGACATGTTGCAGATAAACAAGCCCTTAGAAGTGGAGAATAGCTCGCAATTTAAATTCCTTAAAAACTATTTTCATTGTTAGGAAAGACTTTTGCAGATTGAAATGAAAAGATGAAAGATTGATTGATATGACATAGAGGTATAGATTTATTTGTTTTGGTATCTTTGTGGGGTGGATGACCCAGAGAATACAAAGATATAATTTGCAAGAGAACCACTTCTTTCACAAAAAGAGGACACAATATGACATGAATAAAAAGCTTTTGAAAACACCGTTAGACAAAAAATTAGATTATCCTTTTGGGACATCATAAATTAATTTTGTTAATTAGACTGATTTTACACAACAGTATCAATTACGCTAGATATTGACCTGACATCACTGTTTTGCCTGTAGTTCGAAATAGAACCCAGCGATATATGCGTTATTTTCACTGAACACATCGCATTTGTTTTTTAGATTGTGGGATACAATTTTCATCTCTAAAACATCTTAAATGACAATTACTTTACTGAGCATGGATGGGGATGGTGGTATATTGATAGACAACCTGTCCTGAAATCTGCAAGGATCTTTTTGTTTTGGGTTCAAGTTTGAGCCAACCAGTTGCGTCCTGGCCTGACCAAGACCTTAAAGCTGGAGATTGGCCATATGCACAAGCAAACTGAGAGCCCTTCTTTTGTCATTGCTGAACAGTTAATAGATTTTTTTATCAGGGTCATCAAGTGACTTATCATGATAGCTTTTGTTCTTTGGGTACATGTATTGACACATATATATTCTTTTCAGCCAACTTTGTGTCATTTTCAATCAAGAAATATCTTTTGGTAGTGGGAAATAAGCACATATTCAACTGTGAGAGGTCCATTACATTTTGGGTATATTTGGTTGTGTTTGATATAATTTGCACACATTTTAGAGACTCTCAATGATGCATTTAATTCAACTCTTTGAAACAAATGGTTGCTGCCCAAATGACTCTATCCTTTTTTTTTTTTTTGCCAAAAAAATTCAGTGACTTTCTTGTATGAGGTTTTAGTTTTCAATTATGTTTGTTTAGTTATATAAATAGTTAGGTTTTTTGGGGGTTTATTTTGAATTTTTTTGTTTGTTTGTAACAATATATATCTTTTTTTTTTCATTGTTAGTGGCTGTTCACTCTTCACCTGTTACAGTTCATAGCTGCTACAACAATTTAATTGGCACCCTTCATCAATTTAAAGTCAGCTCCCTTGGTAAAAGTTCTGGGCCTCATATATCATGGTGTCCTCATCCACTCGCTCTCATGCGTATTTTTGTCAACCTCGGTAAGCAAGCAGTTTTATTACCACTTGTACTTTAATAGTGGAGGTGGCCTTTAACTATTATGGTCATAAAATTAACAATGTATGACATAATGGTCTATAGTTTTTTTGTGTGGTAACAATGAAGAGTCTAAATAAGCAGGAATATTCTAGAGACTGTAAATATTTTGCCAAGAAATGTTTTTCAGCAATTTTGTGTATCCACTTCAATTGAGAAAAAAAGAGTATTATTTCTTTATTCTTTTATTTCCCAGCATGATTCTTTATTAATAGTGATATCAAAGGGTATCAGCCTGCTGTAAAATTACTAAAAATCTCAAGGAAATAGACTAAACCTTGTGATATGATAAAAAAAAATTAATTATGATCAATGATTGAATGAAAAATTGACAAATGCATGCAATTAAAAGAGTGTGTAGCCAGCTCATCTTTGATTCCATGACAAATTACAGTATCATGCAGATGTACTCTAAAATAGTATTTTTTTTTTTCGCATGATGGCACTTTTATCACTTTACTCCCTTTCAATGTTCTGTTTGATTTATCAGATCCACCTGAAACTTCCAATTTATAGAAAATTATACTCAGTAAAAAGGGATGATTTTTTCATTGTTGTTACTTATGATTATCACACCCACAGTTAAATCAGAAGTTGTGAAATAACTTTTGTGTAAAGAAATTTGAAAACTGATTGTCTACCTTGAAATTGGATTTGATAATTCTCTTGAAAGGATGATTCTTATTGTGCACCATGTAGATAGTTGCATAGTTTCCCCAATTTGTTTGTTTTTTTTGTTTTTTTTATTAGCCTTAAAAGGTATAATAGTGAGTAACCACTCACATTCAGGCTGCCAGGTATTTGCCAAGAATTTTCTAAATACTTGTGTCTTGCCTGTCAACTTTCTATTTTTTTAGGAGCCAGAGCAGAAGACCTCTTAGGAAAAGAACACAAGTACTCGCAAGATGAAATAAGGTTGGAGTTAAACCTTACTTTAAATGTTGACAAAAGTATTAAAAATTGTATATGTGCTCTCTTGCTCATAATGTGTTTTGGATCACTGAACATTAGTCTGCATTATTTTTTATGGCTCCTCTGGGTAAATATGTGACATAACTTTACTTGATCTTAATGAATTAAGTGGTGTTTTACTCAAGTTGAATAAGTATCATTGTGGTCCTCACTGATCCTATGAAACTGGAGGTCTAAAGGGTCTTTATATTACAGGCATTCATTACTTTTTCTTTTGTTTTTATAAACACAGAATATACATGCCAAGTGTGGAAGAAAACTTAAGTGAAGAAGAAATAAGTTATTGCTCTACTTAAATTTAATCAATTATGGTGACAGTTTGACGAATTTGTGGGACATTTTATTATAGTTTATCTACATTCAGGTTAATAAAATCAATCAATTAAAATACAAAGATAAAACACAATTTTTAAATAGGTAAAAAAAAAGGATTATTGTGGGCAGTTACCTCAATCAGGCAATGCTTGTGTTATTTCAAACAAGGTCAAGGCATGAAAAGCTTTATTTTAATTTTCAGCTTAAAAAGAAAATTTACTGGCTTACGGCTTACATGGTCACGATTATCTAAGATTTCTTTCTGTTTTAAGGAAAAGCAATAAAATATGTCAGGTAGGGTTTAAAACAAGGATTTTTTGTTGTTTTTTTTTTTCTCTTGTGATGTGAATGTACACTATTTTAAATCGATAAGTTCAATAGGACTTGTACATAGATTAGAATGCATAGCACTGATAATGAAGGTATCTAGAAAATATGATCTGAATAAAAGGGATCATGAATTTTACCCAAAATCAAAGTGCTTGCATTAGAAAATTCTAAGAATCAACCTGCAATGATCAAATATTTTAATACTATTCTCACATGTCTTAATGCTGTATTGGGATACATTATTGCTGTAATTAAATATCTACTTTTCTTCTGCATCTGTTATGATACTATTCCATTGAGCTTCACTACTGAAATTTTCAAACTTATGTACCTTTGCAGAAAATTTTTGACAGTAGAAAATGATGAAAATGTAGAATGCAAAGAAACTCCAAAAGGGCAGTTGCAGAAGGAAAATGTTCAAATGGTTTACAAAGTCATGGCATTAGCTTTGCAAACGAAGTAAGTATAAGAAGTATACACATATCAGGGATGTAAATAATTCAGATTTTCTCTGATTTTAGATTTTCTCACAACAGTGCCTGTTTTTGTAATATATTTAACTCTCTTTCCTTTATTTTTGCCATAATTAGCCCTGTCCACTCACTGTCAAAATCAATTGTTTTTATTACAATAATAATAAACCCTTTAAAGTAATGTGTTATAGACCTAATGCAGATTTGTGTTGTCGATTACTCTTATTTCCATGATTAGAAGTTGGCCCAGGCCGGTACTTTTCTGTATATAGTAGGCTATTCAACCGCCGGAATTTTCAAAGAAAAATTTTGGGAAAAGTAAGAATGAATAGATCCACAAATTCTTAGAGGTTCAGTGAAAGATCTTGAATGCTAATTTCACAACTTTTTAGTTGTCCACCCCTTACACCGAAAGTGAACTTACCTAAGTGAATTGAATGGAATCGAGAGCCTGGTGGATAATGCTAGCCTCAAGTAGGCTCTGGTCTATCTGTGTGAAGTTCTAAACAAATTGGACTTGATGGGTAGCCTAGCCCTGGCTAAAATTCTTTGTTGATTTCATGGAGTGTTTTCATTGGTTAATGAACTAGGCCTACTTGTCATAAACAGCTTTGCTTTGCCCCCTGAGCCCTCCACAAGGGCCTGGTGTTGCTCCTAGCAGTTGATTTTCAGAGAATTTTTGAAAATGTTATTTACATCTCTGACATAAGTAGTTTTTTTTTTTTAGTTATACTTTAGCATGCTTTTTAAA
This sequence comes from Plakobranchus ocellatus, assembly GCA_019648995.1. Lineage (NCBI taxonomy): Eukaryota > Metazoa > Mollusca > Gastropoda > Plakobranchidae > Plakobranchus > Plakobranchus ocellatus. The sequence goes on along the minus strand of BLXT01002056.1, from coordinate 196,131 downwards.
ATATGGTTTTATGAGGATAAAAGTCATGTATTTCACTGTTAGATATGTCAAGTAGTATTTTACACTGTTACTATTAGTTTTTATTGTAATGTTGATACTGCAGTTTTATTTTTATTTCTTATGAATGGATTTCCTTTGTTACTTTGTTCACTGTCAAAATTAGGAGTTGCAAGGGATTTACTTATGTGAATAATACTGTAAAATGTGTTGGGTTAAGCAATATTTCCACATCTATGACAAAAAAGATACGCCAATTTGTTTATACAACATCAAACATAGGACAGGTGGTATGGTCGGAGTCTTAAAAAATATTGTGGTTGTGTTTTTGCCTATATCTTTGCTTCCTTAATTGTTATCATTTCATTTTAATTCTTAGAAAATAGATGAGTTATTACTTACTTTATTTATTGGTTTTTTTTTACATTCCTCATAAATTTGCTGATAATAGTTTCAGTTTCTGTTTTTGCTTTCTTTTCTTCACATGAATGTTTTTTATAACTACATTGTAAAAAAAATTCCTTGCAAGACAAATTTTTATTCATTTCTTTACTTCTTATCATTTAAAAAAAAATTGTATATTTTTAGACCAAGCATGGCTAAAGAAGACCTCACTCAGATATTTTTTATGCTGGCCAAGGTAGAACTAGATAATCATATTAACAGGTATGTGTCCAAAAATACTGGAAACTATTTTGTAACTGAAAAAATTTTTTACCTGTAAAAGGACAATTCTCTTTTGCTCTGAATTATGACTGTTTGAGTTTGTTTTGAATTATGTGGTGTAGTGGAAGAACTTGTTGAAATTTAGGCAATTTGGAAATACATATCTGAGAAAAAAAATATATAACTGAACAAGTCCCAACCTCAATGGGGGTCACATGTCATCTAGAGCTTTTTCAAGATGTTTGTTTTTTCCACTAAATGTCTCAAGACCTATCCAAATAAAGTCTTTGTCACATTTTATAGATATTGAAACCATTGACAATTTAATATAATCTGAAACTGGATCTTTTGAGATTTGCAAGGTGAAAAATGGATACAGGTGTGTTAGTTCTCTGCTACGGTAATAAATATTTTACAGGAGATAATTTCCCTAAGACTGAAAAAGAAAAACTTTTTAAATTTGGTTTCACGATATAAATGTTTTAATTTTTCATTACAAGTTGTTGATTTTTTTCAACTCCCACCCTCCATCAAACTTCTGACAGCAGCTCACAATCACCCTATCTCATACAAATATGAATTGAATTGAGCATTCAAGAAGTGTGAAAGTAGATAAATAAATTAAAATCCTGTTTGTCAATACTGTTGTTTGCAAATCATGTCTCATTTTTTTTCTCCCTAAGGTCTATCAGTCTAGAGGCACAAGAATGTTTCAGTGCCATCCTTCAATGTTACAGTGAGGAGGATTGGTCTTCGGAGGTAAGTATTTCTAGTGATGCCTGAGCTTATTATTTTGCACCTCAAGTATTCACACACATACATACACACAAGAACGTTTTAGTGGAAATATTACTGTGTGAAGATTCGGCTTGCGACGATGAGTAATCCCGGCTATGTTAGAGTTTTAGCTTTTGTAACACCACACATACACGAGAAAGAAAAGGAGGAGTTCTGCCATGAATCAATGGAATAGAGTGTCTGTCACTCATAAGTTAATAAAAACATAATGATTCTCTTGTGCTAAACAAGCACAAGGTGATGAGAGATAGGTTTGATGTTCTTAGGCGCACTGTAATTTAAAGTACTTTTCTATTGCTTTCCTTGCTGCCTTTACTTTTTCTCAAGCTTGCAATATCTAGCTACCCAATGTGGACATAAATAAATATTTTCTTAGGGGTCAAACTGCCTTCTTCGAGCGTGTTTGCGAAACTCTCCACTAATTGAATTACAGTATATAGAGTATATATAATTTAGCCTTACAATGTGTCCAGATAGTTTTAAAGCAGGAAATTTTAACTGCCCATTGTTAACTCTTGAAAATCATTCATATGATTTGAATTGAAAATTATTGGTTGATCGAAAGAATTATAAAAATCACAAGATATCTATTGCTCTTATTATCACAAGTAGGGGATGTAAATTGAATTAGAACTATACTAAAGAAAAAGGATTTTTCTTCCTATGTATTATTAATTTTTGTTCTTTGAGACTCATCTTAATTTATTTCAAATTTTAATTTTGATAGAATGGCTTCGAAAGTAATTTTTAAGATTTTTAATTGTTTAAAAAAGTTTCAAAGTTGAGACAGATAGGCCATAGTTTTTTTGTAGTTTTTACTTTTACTGATTTAATAGAGAGGCCCTCTTTTTTAACGTGCAAAAATGGAACATCTAGACTAATATTTAGTTTTTTTTTCCTTTGGTCAAGCTGTGCGGCAGCTCTTGGCTGGTCTTAAAACATTTACATAGACAATGGCTGGAATGAGGTTTGTCAACATATTGTCTAAAGCCAATGTAACAAAAATCTCAATTGATAAAGCGAATTGTAATTTCACCCAGTTGCATTCGAATTTTCTTTTGTAGTGTAATTTTTTGAAAATTCATAATTTCTAAATATTGAAACGAAAGGCACAGAGGCAGACCATTCTTATATATACAGAACTCAACAAAAAGATATACACAATAGGAAATTTTGCTTAGATGTATACAATGAAATTGCTTTAATATTTAGAATTAATGATGGTCCATTCATAGAAAATAAATTTAAGCAAAATGGTTGTTTTCACTGTACAATAAATGGAGACATAGATATGACAAGAGTACTTTTCTGGAAGAAATACACTTCATATATTCTTCCACTCAAAGAAGTAGAAGCAACTATGCAGTGAAAATATAAAATAAATAAATGAAGGAACAGGCAACTTAAAAGGTTATATCCAAAAAGAAAAAGTTTCAGAATGTAGAAAACATTTGGTTCGTAATATCATCAGAGGCTAATATTACTATGTCAATGTCTCTTCACTTTCCTAAAGGGTAAATAGCCAGCTTGTATTTTTCAATCATACCATAAAGGAAAGATGTCATTAGGTGGCATTACCATACATTTATCTATTGCACTTACAAAACGTATTGTATGCTATGTACCAGCTATAGCATTTAGACATGGATTTTACATCCTTAATTATCATTTTAGTCTGGTTTTTTTTTATTTCTGATTAAGTGTTATTGATATATAAACAATCGCCAAAAGGTGGACATCAAAATTTTGTCACTTTTTTTTACTGCAGTTTGGAAAAAAAATCTCCAATTACAAAAGAGAAAAGCCCAATCGAGTATCAGTGAGGTAATTTCCGAGTTTTCATGCAGAGTTGGAAAGTAGGAGTAGATCCATGTAAAAGAAAAATGGTCTGCGTCTCTGTACTTGGTGGGGAATGAGCTTAATTTGTGGATGGATGACCACTTTTTTGATTATTTTGTCCTCATAGTTATGTACGAAACTTATTTGGCCCCTTTAGACAGCAAGGATGCAACCGAAGCTGATTTTTTAAACATTAAGCAGTACTTCGTATGCCATTACACTCAAAAAATAAAAAATTATGTATTGTTGAGTTAATTTTTTTTCAAATAAGGCTTGTAGAAAATCTTTTGCACATAACTATGATGACACCTCATATCTTTAAGAGGCCCAAAGTAAAAAAAAAAAACAAAAAAAAAACTGATGCATGAGTAATCTTGAGAAATGTGTGAATGTATTGTATCATTTTCTGTCAACAATTACTACAATGTTAGTTGATTGTTTACTTCTATTGGCTTCACATTAATGAAAAACCAAATATTTGTTTTTGCAAACCTCAAACCTTTAGTCCTGCCGTTCCTGAGAAGTTTTTTTTTTGTGTCGTCTTTTCTGCCTCTGAAATCAAGTAGTGTTGTGAATACTTAATGTTTAGATGCATTTTATGCTCTGTTCACTCATTTGACAGACACAAAATTATCTGTGAGAGCATAGAGAATTTCACAACGGAAGAAACATTTCATTGCTTTCATGTTACGGTCACTGTCAATGCAGTATTAAAGTTTGCAAAGACTGTTAAGATCAGAACTGCCACACTTAGAATCCTACAGGATGTAAACAATCCGAACCATCCGAATGCTTGCCGGAATGGAGACACAATCACAGCTGACAGTATAGAACCAATTGATGCAGCAGAGTACACCATCCCGATAAGGATGTAAAAATTATCTTTTCCGAACAGTTGAATGGTTCCTGTGGCTCTAACTGTATAGGTTATATTGTGTGCGCACCCGATGGCAAGGATTAAGAGCATGTACACTATGTCATTAACTTGAGCTGCAACAAACCAAACGAAACAGAGCACTTCGTTCGCAGCGACACTGATCACGAGACAGTCCTGAAGACTAAGAATGCCTTTATCAATACACCCTCCAAATGAGACTAGTGTTACTGAAGCTGCGAGTGGAATGTTGCTGCCGACCAATGTCAAAAACTTGTCTTTGTCAATATAAAGGAGTCCAAACTGTTTGTAGAAGTTGTTTTTCAAAATCATGCCATGTACAAGCGCAGCACAGTAAAGCAACAGTGCATAAAATGCGCCTGTTTTGAGAGCCTTCAAAGATTAGTAGAGATCAACAGCGACTTTTCTCTGGTAGCCTTTTGTCTTGCTTTCTGTAGACTGCTGTCATTTAAGTGTGCGCTTTTCAACTTTCTATAAACAAATGTCGCATCTTTGCTGTCTTTCTGATCAGTGCTATTGGATTTATAAAGCGTCGTTTCCATATCACCAATTCGTGAGTTTTTCACATTCATGTTGTAGCTCTCTGTTGCTCGAGCATCTAGTTGCTCACTTTCTTTATTGCAGGCCAATACTTGATGATCATCAATTTTTGCTTCTGGAAAAACACCTGAAGGAATTGGGTCTGGGCTCGACAGCAAAAAGTACTCTGTCACCAGAATTCCCTGTGTCATGGCACCAAGCACTGCAATCACCCTCGGTACCCGATCCAATATTTCCGCATGTGAAAAATAGTTCCTGTAACTAATATCGGTATGAGCCACTAGATTGATAGGATTGGCGTGTTCTGTAATTACTTGATTCTGCAAAATGGCCAGGATGGTAGGAGCACTGGTCACCGTGGCAGGGAAAAGTCTGTTGTGTTTCTCAAACCAAGCGTTGACATACATGACATACATAAAGCCAACACACATGGTTATGCCCACACCCATTCAGTTCAAAAGACCCATGAACATCGCGGTTCCTATTGCAGATACCCGAAGGGTCCAGGCAGAAGCAATGAAGCCTATGTTGCATAAGATCATTGCAAACATTCCCGACGTTTTCACTCCTACCTTTTTTATAGCGAATCCCGAGAACAAAAACCCTGGGCAGCCACAGGCGATAAAAAGGTTAATTATCCACTGCGAATCTCCA
>BLXT01002056.1:137203-154284 GCA_019648995.1 Plakobranchus ocellatus | reverse complement strand
AGCTTCCTCAAAATTATATATTTATATTTGAAGAAAAGAATATTTCTGCCAACAAACTTTTTTACTCACAGCCTTTACAACATTATTACTAGCTTATACCCAAATACATGTCTGGGATTCGGTAGTGGCCGGTCCAGCTACGCAGTGAATTGAAACCCGTTCTATAACCTGGCCAGTCACAATAATTGATCTGACCCAGCCTTCAATTAATATTTCCTTAGTGTTATGCTGTGTTAAGTTAGAACATCATCTAATCTTGATGAAGATCAAGATCTTCCTCTGGGCCTAGACAGAGGCTATCCTTTCTGTCAAATTGGCTTGACCTATGCCTAGATACTTTGGCTTGATTTTGAACTCGAGACACTCATGCAGAAAAAAATTCAAACCATATCGGCTGATTTTTTTAAAAAGGCACTCATGAAGTGTTTTTTTTTTTTTTTTAAAGTTTGTTCGAAGAGGAATCTCAAAGTTTTACTAAATGTTGATGGTCATGACAATAATTAAGATGTTTTTAGTTTTCATTGTGGTTTGATAAGGAACATCATGTCGGTTAATTTTTTAATACTCAAAGATAAGGTTTTTATTTTTTTATAAGTTTCTTTGAAGGGGAATCTCCAAATTTAACTAAATATTGGTAATGACAATGATAAAGATGGAGTATAAAGGTGGAGGTGAAATTGCTCTTTTTGACTATGGTGAGGATTATGGAGATTATGAAAATGAATGGTACTGACCATTGGTAAAGGTAAAGAACATATGACTCTGGAGCACCTGTAGAAAAAATAAAGGCCAGGTAGCGTTTAAAACCGTTTCACTATCCAGCTCTGGTAATCTTAATCATAATATGCTCATGAATAATGTGTTATTTTTTCCGTGTTGAACTTTTGATTTTTTCAGCATTATCTGGAGAATTTTATCACTCAAGTTTGGTTACAAAAAAAATATAAAAGACAACATCAGTGCAATGGATTAATATAAGGTCAATCATTCATTGAAGTATCTAATAACTCATTATTTCGGGCTTTTGTTCAATTAATGACCATTCTTTTCAAATGTTTGCAAGTTTGGCAAACTGTAAGGCATTTGCCTTTTTGGATGAGTGTTAGCGTAGTTGCCAACCTTACCTATTCAGTAATATACTGAAATAAAGTCCAAATTATTGCAATACTGAGATGAGATGAAAAATTTTGAAATATTGTCTTTAAAAAAAATTGATTTGTCTTCACCTTTTCATAAAAATTTGGGAAAATTAATGAATTCTTTGTTCTTTCTTATGAATATTTGAGCATGACAATATTTCTCAATTGTCTGCTGTCAATAAAAGCGTAGATATAATTTTTGCTACGGTGAGATTTCCTTTGATGTAAGACAACTAGCTAATATCATTACTACTGAAATGCTTTGACAAATCAATAGAAAAATAATAAATTGAAAGGTTAAAACTTACAAGGCTTAATTTTCCAAGCTGGCATGCTTTGTTAGGTTTAGCAACAGAGTACAATAAATCTCGTACTCTGATGGTTTAGCTTTCTTCCAAACTGCTTTTTATTGCAGAGATATTTGTTATGCTCGGATCTAACCTGAGTTCTGATAATGTTGGGGTGGTTGACATTACATACTCAGTTGTTTGAAATCCTTGTCGGCATGGGCAGTCAGGCAAATGTCCTGTTTTGAGCCTTATATGCAATATTTATTACTTTTATGAGCCCTTTTTAGTATTCTAAATATTATTCTTGGTTATTCTCTATTCAGACCTAGCTATAAATCTTTTTCTTTATACAATATATTTTGTTCTTTCCATTTCTTTCTCATTGAGAGGATGCGTTACTATAATGCAAGTAAAAATTTAGCTTAAACGTGTCAATAGCCAACTAAATCAGCCAATATTCATGATTTCCCCGATTTTTAGGTGTGAAAACATTCATATCTGTGTACATAGTATATGACCTTCTGGGGTTCAAATCAAGAATGTGCCCAGCAATTTTGTTGGCATGAATGAGTTTTATTATTTCACAATGACTGCATGCAAATTCATTTTAATCTTTTGCCTAGGATCTTTTTGCACAATTCTGTTTGACGGATACCAACACATTTCAGGCTAAGAAAAGCTGAAATAATAATTTTATTTCATGCCCAGACAAGCCATTTTGCTGGACTTGTGTTACTGCCGAGCATTTTTCTTAAAATGAATACAAATGTTTTTACACATCCTCGTGGTGGAACGCTAATCGTTTTTTTTTTTTATTACACTTTAGGGTTTAGTTTATTATTATTATTTTTATTTTTGCATGCTTTTATATTATCAGTCTGATGTCTGTCCCCATCGTCTCTAAACTCTGAATTTGTTGACGAATTTCTCTTTTCAGATCAAAGATTTTTTATCCTCGCAAAAAGTGATATGGCTTGAAATTGATCTATTGCTTTGAAATACACAATTGTATTAGTTACTGTCTTTGCATGGGTACTGCAACCAATAAACAACTACACACAAGATGTGGCTTATTTGTGTGCTTGTTTTTTTAATTGGAAGTTAACATCTTACTCAATCCACTTTACTGATTAGCAATAATTATGGTGCCGGTCTATTAAACATATATACATATCTATCTATCTATCTATCTATCTATCTAATATATATATATATATATATATATATATATATATATATATATATATATATATAGATAGATAAAATATGTATTTTAAACTTTTGCCATACTTCGACGCATTGTACGTCCTGAGCCCTTTTCGATCCAGTCTTTTGTATAGTAAAAAAGTGATTGCCAGCAATAACAGCACATGTACTCGATAACCCTAAAGTAAGTGGCTACTGCTTCGCGCACAAAGCAAGCTCTGAAAATGTTAAAAATGAATCACCTTCGATAGAAATTTGATAAGACTATATTAGATCTATGCAGCATCCTTGTGCATGTTTTTACGTATACTCTGTATTGTTTCATTTGTTTTTATAAGTTTCAGTTGGTGGTTGTTTTCTTTTACGATATTTATTTGCTTGCCTTCAACCACCATTGCATCTTCAGGATCCTTAAACTTATTTATCTGTTTTTGGGAGTGCGGTATTTGTGTACGTTTTTTTACATGTTTTTACGGTAATTGTATTTCGTTCAATTCAGTAATGTTAATTTTTTGCCAATTTACAGAAATCCCCATTTAAATCAGCTTCCTCACCTGCCTCAGTTCCTGTATGCCCTCCAGTATTTGTTCAAAGGTAACTTAATTTAACCCTATCCCTACAAAGTGGGTCATTTTGACCCGACATGATGTCGAAATGCGAATTTTGGAAATGATGAAAGGTATTGGCTTGAGACTCTAAATATGCACCAGTCACCTCCATGCCCTCATATGAGTGAAGTTTTGGCCATTTTTGACCATTGTGTGTCCAACAGTGTGTCATCGAATTTTAGTTTTCTTAAACATATAAAAAGTGGGTCAATATGAACCTATTGGAAAATATCGAGATTTATGTATGGAGCTTTTATTTTTCGTGGCAGTTAGAAATTATACCAAGCCAACTATTTTTAAAATAATTTCTGGTCAGCAAACAGAGTAATTTTCCTTGAGAAAACAGAGTAATCATCCCTGAGTAAACAGGGCATCCTGTTCCTGTTCACGCAGAGCATAAATTTGTTTGCATTCAGTTGTTTCTGCAAGATGGATCGCAATGTGTTTCAATCATTAGCATAAGATATTGATATAAACTGACAAGAAACAGATAGTCAAGCTTGACAACAAGTGGCGCTTTGATGCCAAGGTAAAAACGAATAGAAATAAGGCAGAGGGTTGTGTTTACATCGATTGGACATGTATGGGACAAGTTTCTTAGAAGTACTACAATCTAGGCCCATTTATCCCTATGGACAAGCAGCTTATTCCTTCTATAGCTGCCATCATAACCTGACAAGTATGGTTTGAAAGTATTCTGATGTGCCCTCATTGCAAACCTGTATCGCTGAGAGACCAAGAGATGGCCAATGGTCATATTCTTTCTGTAGCACCTGATGTCATTCCAGAAATCCCACAAAATACATTTTCAAAACAAGACAATAGAAGAAATTTTCAACCGGATGTTGCAATGTCTCTCATGCTTCCACAAGTAAAGAGACGAAGACTATCCAAGAACTTGTCCAGGTAGCTGACGTCATCTATGGACTATGTTCTGGGCACCACCGAACCAAGAGTGCATTTCACATCTGCTGCAGCTGTCTCTGCTTCCGAGACAAAGAAATGTGCCAAATGTTCACAGAGGGTAGACAAGAAGACACCTGCCGCATGTTGCAAATGCAATCTGCCAGTTTAATAGATCACACTGCATATTGTTGTTTTGCATGCGCTGAACGACAATATAATGATTTCCTTCTCTGCATATTAATATTGAACAATAATTCACCTTTATTTAATAAGGGGACTGCTCGTTCATTGTTACAATATTCAGTCTGTTTCTTTTATCAATATAGGCTTCTAGATTTTTTCATAGCAAAGTTTTAACAAATTACAAAACGGTTGCTGTTGTCACCATTATTGTTGTTTCTGATGTTACTTTTGATGTAGGCATTGTTGGTGATTATGTTGATGCTGTTGTAAATGGCTCTATTGTTCTTGCAGAAGTTTTCTTCAAATCACATGTTAGGTCAATATGACCCTCTTTGTAGGGAGAGGATGAGTGAGAATTTCTTCCATACAAAAGTCACTGGTTCATAATGACCCACTTTTTAGGCGAATACGGATCCAAAGTTGAATAGGGCTTAGGTTGGGAGACTTGTTAATTATTTGTTATAATCAAAATCAGGCTCTCTTTTTCATCAAATAGAATAGTATGGGGGTGGGAGAGGGGGTGCGGGTGAGTTGTCATGCATGATTTGAATTGGCGAAAAATGTTCTTCTTTTTTTTTGACAATATTCTGTTAACATCACTGATAGATATTACTTTTTTTTTTTTTTTTAAATAATGTTATATCTATATACCTTAGAAAGGTGTACAGAAATGCAAAAAGATCTCCACCTCTGTTTCATTGATTATTCTAAGGCCTTTGACAAAGTAAGACATGTAGAGTTGTTTTGTATGCTCAAAAATTAGACATCAATGGGAAAAATCTGTGAGTATCAGAAATTTATACTGGGATCAGACTGCACCTGAACATAATGATTTCAAACCCATCAAAAGAAGTGTGAGGCAGGAATGTGAAATGTCTCCTGATCTTTTTAACCTATAAAGTGAAATAATAAAGTGAAATAATCTTAAGAATCTTGATGGTATTTCAGGCTTAAAAATAAATAAAGAGAATCTTAATAATCTCAGATATGCAGATGATACAGTTTCAATAGAAGAATCTGGCGAACAACTTCTAGATACTGTAGTTTTAGAGAGCGAAAGAATGAGCCTGTCTTTGAATGTAAGGAAAAAGGAATGTATAGTCATCTCAAAGAAATCGTCTAACCTCAGGTGCAATCTCGTTAGCAAAGGCGAACAAATCAAACAAGTTACAAAATTCAAATATTTAGGTTACCTGATAACATCAGATGGCAGGTGCACAAGTGAAATATGTAAAAGAATAGCCATGGCCAAAGATACATAAAAAAAAATGAAACCAATACTGGCAAATAGAAACATAAGTATGAAAACCAAATGAGTAATAAAAATATATGTATGGTCAGTACTTTTATATGGTAGTGAGTGCTGGACAATAAATAAAGACATAGAGAAAAAACTAAAAGCAGTAGAGATGTGGTTTATCAGAGAAATTATGAGAATATCATGGACACAAAAAAAAATAAAGTGAATTGATACTGAAAGAGGCTTATCTCGAGCGATCACTGATTAAAACCATGAGACAGAGGCACTACAATTTTTAGTCCATATTTGCCGACATAAGGGTTTAGTACACTTAGCAATCACTGGAAAGATTGAAGACAAGTGCAGTAAAGGTAGGCAGAGAATAACTTTTATTGAAAATCTTAAGTCAAGGGCAATAGGCAAGAGTAGCAATAACAATTTTATAAGGTTAACTGAGAATAGGTTTGAATGGAGAACATGATCGCTAATGCTATTCCAGACAGGGTACCTGATGATGATAATGAATATTATATATAGATCTTATACACCTGGCATAAAGGAAACAGCCTTTAGTGAACAGCTATAACTATAGCTTGTGTGGAATGTATGAAAACTGAGCCATGCAAATGCAGATTTTGTCACCTGGTCTTTTGCATACATGTATATGTTTTGAATTATTGGTGTGAAAAGTAGGGGAAAAATGACTAGTGTTTGAAACCAAAAAAAAAAAAAAAGTGCTTGAAAATCTTCCATGCCTGATATCATTCTTGATTGCTGAGAAAGTTTTGTACGCCTAAGGATTGTGGGCGTGCAAACTGATATCATTATCAGAATGGTGTTGATAATAAAGATGTTGGCAATAATGGTGATGGACATGGTGATGACAATAATAATGAAGGTAGTGGTGAGGATGAGATAACGATGATGGTGCAGGTAGTAATCATGTTGGTGGTGATGGTGAAGACGATGAGGAGGATGATGATACAGGTGTTGTTTTGGTGATCATGATGGTGGTGTGGATGATGATGATGATAATCAGATAAATGTAATAAAGATTAAAAATGATTATGATGGTGATGAAGGTGATGATGAGGATGATGTTTATAGTGGTCACAGAAAAGATATCAAAGATATACTGGGAGGAGGCTTTAGTAGTGGGGATCTAGACGACCTAATCAGCCCTTTAGAAAAAATAAACGTAGAGCAAGACAAGGCTGTGTGCTTGCACAAGATTTATTCTCTCTGTGTGGCTAAACCTTGTTGTGAAATCTAGAGAAAATTCATGGGACCAAAGTTGCTGGACTAATGATTACTATAATGTGACACACTGACTATAGTCTCTATTGCAGAAATAGAAACTGATTTACAAAAATCAGAGGAAATGATCAGTTTGAAATTTGAAAAAAGGAATTTGAATTTACCAATGACAGCAAAAAGACAAGATATAGCCATCAGTCACTAACTAGACAAGACATGTAATACAGTTGCCAAGGATATAATACTCAAACAAAAAAGACACTTTTAACTACCTACGTGCATACATAAGTAAAAAATGTTGCAGGGATTTTGTCAAATTTCTGCCAGGCCAAAAGCACTCTTAACCAACAAAAATCTATGGACAAGAGAGAGGACATTTAATATTATTATTATGTATAACATATCTTATGTATGAATCCGAGTCATTGACAATGACCAAACAAGTCTAATGGAAACTGAAATCAGTGGGGATATGACAAATAACTAGAAAAAAAAAAGCAACAACAAATATGGAAGTCCTGAGAGAGCCAGAGAGTGAAAGACCATTAATCAAGCACGGTTTTTAGGATGAAAGAAAACTTCAAAAATCTAATTGAAAACAGAAATTGAGAAGGTAAGAGAGGCAGAGGAAGGAAAAGACATGCTGGAGCGAGTCACTTCATGGATGGCAGATGAAATAACACAACCTCAGCCAGATAAAAGTTAAATCCTTGAAGAAAAAAATGATCGCAAATGCTATAAAGGAAGGCTCGTAGTTGACTGACTCAGTTTTGTGTGTCCTTTTTTTCTAAAAAATTCAGTTTAAGGCTCTTTTATTGCTCTTTTTTTATTGCTAAATACCATCATAACATAACACAAAAGGTGCTTTTTTAAAAGAATTTCTTTAGAAAACAATGATGCAAACAAAGAACTGATTTAAGGATATATCGCAGTAAATCTTTTACACATAGATGAGAATATAACTTATCATTTTTTACCACTTCTCATAAAGACACGCATTTCTTAAATGCAGACTATACAAGTCTCCTGAGCATTATGGTTTTAACCAGTTACAACTGGATCATGAATAGTGATTGGGAAATTATTTTTTAAAAGTAAGAAAGTTAGACAAAATAGGATGATGGCATAATATATGTATTTATTCAGTATTTTAGTACATTTGTCATGATAGTGTAACATAGTAAAAAAAACCACTTCAATGGTTATCTATTAATTTACATATGTCTGGAGTCCAGTCGTGATGAGTCAGATGACGCAACGAGAATTATTAAGATAAAACAATTTCTTCATTTGATTTCTTCTTCTTTTGAGATTTTTGAACAAAGCTAATAAGTTTACATCTTGACACAGGATTACATAAGTGCATCCAAGTTTCATTGTTACAAAGCACAGAAAACGCAGTTTTTTTCAAGCTGTATCCATGATGAAAAATGTTTGAAACTCTTCCAACTCATTTGAACTGGCCTTCAAACATTTAACAGTAGGCCTATGTACACACAAGCAGAAAAGGGAGCTTTTGAACTCTGATAATGTGAAAATACATTAGGTTGAATATGTGATCTTAAGTAAAGTTAAGAAAATAAAATTACAAATATGGGAAAATTGCATTAAAATGTAAAAACATATACATGTAAAAAATCAAATTATGTAAGTCGACATTAAGTACTGTTTTCTTTAAACTCACTATCAATCTACACTAAGACTTATTCAAATATATACATGTATATATATATATTATTTTGGGGGGCAATTTTATAGTTTAGAATGAATGCTCACAGGAACTAACGAACTAACTGGTTTAGAATTTACGATTATTTTATATTCTGGAAATATGGAATAGCCAATAATAATGAAAGACTCAGGTGTGGGATGGAGTCTTGCCCCAGCAATAAATTTATAAACTGATAAGATTTGGTGAAAAGACAGATGTCATTTTGTTTATTTCAACAGAGAAAAGCAATATAATACTGAAAATTTAATGTTTGAAATAAATAAACGGACAGGTCTTTACTTGCCTTTTACTTGAAGACACAAAGCTGATTTTAAAAAACTACTGAGCAAGTTAAATAGGCCTGGTGTGCAGGTTATTTTCAAGTTTTTGCCATGCATGAGTAGTGATGCTTGCAGTTTCCAGCCATTGCTAGGTCAAGGTTGTGTAGATGTTTTACCTATAATAAGTTCCCATAAAAAAGAAATATATCTTTTATATTTTATGGACATAAGTTTATTCACTAAATTTGATTCTTTATTCCTCAAAACTTTTACTCTAATTATAAATGTTTTAACGCTAGATTAAGTTTCCATACCAGGGCTAAATCCTACCAGTTAAGCTAATGATTTCTAAAGCATCATTTTAGAAACACCAAAATTTGTACTTTGATGAAGATAAGTCTGCTTCAAAGTAAAGTACATCAGGTTTAAATAATCAAAGAATGCTGTTTTTGGAAAATATTAAACCAGTTGCTGTTAGACTAGAGACTGGCAGAAGAAATGCAATACATTCATCATCTTTATTCAGGCTCGATGATAGGGCCTACTCATACTTTAAGGGTGGCTTGAAAGCAACAAGAGAATTATTCCAAATTTCATTTTTAAGTGATGGACATTAAGTGGTCTGTATCGTTCTGACCTGCATAACATTAAGTAGTCTAAAATTAATATAAGCATTATTTTCATTTGTTTTCTTATTGAAAAAGGGAGAGGGGAGGAAGAAGGATAAAAAGAGGTAGTTTTCCACCACAATTGAATTTAACATGAACTCAGAAAAAAAAATATTCTTTGGTATGGCACAATAATTCCTTAAAACTTTCTCAATCAATATATCTTTTGTAGGACTTGTGATTACTAATACACATTTTGACAATAATGTTCTTCCATTGTGTTACATGGCAAATTTATTTATCTTTTTCTACAAAAATAAAAGTGAAGGAAAGAAGAGCAAATGAAAGTATTTTTCATGAATTTTATTAGTCATCATTATTATTGTTACTTTTGGTAATGAAAAATGTAACAGAGGAAGATAAAAGACACCATGATCTTGATGTTTTCCTAAGAGTTTACATTGCTTTTTTAATGCAAAAAGAAAGCAATCAAATGGTACAAACATGGTGCAAATCTGTGTGACTCAAGTAAAATGTACAAAGTAAATTACAATACATTAAAAAATACTACTCATTTCTTTGTGCACAGAAGTGAGAAAAATACACAAAATATAAAAACATATGATGGCTGTCTATGGTCTATTTTCACCTTAAAAGATATTTCATTTTACCCTTTTTACTAAATAACTCCATTCTTTTCAAATAAGTGAGGTTTGTGCACAATTTGGTTTAAACATGATTGTACTTATTTAGTCATTGATTTAAAAAATGGTATCAAACTAGTAATCTTGTGGGCAGAATAACAGGAAGTAGTTATAAGAGAAAAAAACAAAAACATTGGTTTTCAAAAATAAGCTTATTGAACATGATACAATTGATGTGAGTTTTCACAAATAGCTGATACAATGTAGATGTCAGACTTTGCTCAGATTCGTAGTGCTATAAATGTTTCCCCCACCTGCATGGTGCCTAGGAGAAGCAGCAAGGCCACTTGAATGCTGTTGCTGGTAGGAGGCCAATTCACCAGCATTGGCATAAGTTTCATCATCATCCGCTTCTAAAATTTCACTGAGTGTCCGTGACACTGTGGCTATAGATGGCCGTGATTCATTTTCCGGTGACCAGCAAATCCTCAGGAGTTCATATCTAATTTGTTAATAAAAAAGAATAAGAATAGCAAGACTTCCCTTGCAAAGAATTGCTGGACATTCAAAAGCTTACATAGTTATGATATACTGTATACACGTGATTGTCTTGAAATCATTGCAAACAGGTTTCTCCTATTTTATTCTGATTTTAAAACAATGTTAGACTGCTCTCAGATAGCTATCCACAGGTGGAAAATGGATAGATATTTTTCACTGTGTGCCTAAATATAAAAATGTTCTAAAAATCATCCTGTTTCAAAGAAAAAAGTGTACTTTGCATTTTTTCTCACAAATATTACTTGAGGTTTTTCATTTTAGCACTGGTCTCAAGAAATGAAATGCGACGATATTTGTTCTAATTCAGTGCTAAATTTTTAACTTGACATAGTCTTAAGAAGCTTAAGATATATGTCATAAAAATGTTATACTTTATAGAAATGGCACAAATCATAACTTAAATTATTACAATAATGTAAAAATTTTAGTTGCTACTGGTTTGTTGCTTCTTCACGACTATCTAATATCATGATAAACCATCTCACTGTCAGCATCATTTGGCTTTGCATTATTAGACCTGTAACTGTTCTTAGCATTTTTCACTGCAGGAGCCTACCATATCAAAACATCTAATTGTGCGTAAAGTTAGAACTAAGCAGTGGCAAGTCACTATGGATACTTTTGCACTACAACCTTTTAAATATTTATCAACAAGAAGAAAATAAAAACACAGTCTTCAAAGTAGCAAAACGTTTTGACAAAATAAAGACATAGACATAGCCATATTTTTTTTTCTCAGTAAAAAAAGTACATTTTAAGCCTATACATTATGTTGATAACTCAAAATGTTCAAACTTTGACTTTGACTAATTTGTTTCCGTTGCGCCATATGAATACATTGTGTTGTTCCACTTAGATTTTACAAGTTTTAGTGGGTAGCGATCCTTTTTTTATACAACTTTAAAGCATCAAATAGGAAAATCTAATTCCGTATTATAAATTTAGGGAGACAAATACAAAGAAACAACACACAATGTAGGTTGAGAAAGATAATACTTACTTCTCTATATAAGCTTATTTCAGTACTACATTTAAGAGGTCAAATCACTGTGACCTTGCTTATCTTTAGCAAATGGTTAAGATGCTTTGTTTGAAGAAAACTGATTTACTTGCTTCCAAGATCTTTATCTTAAGACTACTCCACTGGATAGGCCTAATTACTCACACATCTATAGATAGTGTATCTGGTCGACCCAAAATGTAACCTTGAAGGATATACTCGCTGACCCCTGCAGAATCAGTGACTTCATGGAAGGGGAGGCATCCCCTGGTAAGCAATTCCCACACCAGCACAGCAAAGGACCACTGAAGAGAGAGAAAGAAACAAATATATATTAGCTTTATGTGTATATTAAGTCATAACTACAGCTGAAGCATTGTAAAGTATAGGAGTGATGGAGTGATTCTGGAAGATACAGCCCTCCTTCATAAAAGTGAGAGAAAAAAAATTACAGCAAAGCACCATTTTTACGAGACCTTTTTCTTCCCTAGCTCGTACATAAAAGCTTCTCAATCATTTTTTCAAGCACAGGAATCATCTGACCACATACATAATGCATCTTAAGTGTTGAACCAACAGTTGAAAATGGTTAAAATATTGTAGAGAAAAATTGTGTGAACTTGTATTACTGAAAATATATACAGGTAATAGACTCTTTTCGAACACCCACAAAAATTAAGATAACAAATCAAATATAAGCGAAAAAAAATTCAATTTGAAGACCTTTTTCTTCCCTAGCTCTTTTTTACATTTGGTCTGGACTGATGACTGATAAATAATAGTTAAAATAAAGCAAGCATTACAAAATATATATCCACTTAATAAGTAAACTTTCTAAAGATCAAAATTATTGTTTCTCGTAATGTTAAGATAGAAGGAAAAAAATGTTTTTAAATTACCACATCTGTCCGCATATCGTAGTAACCATCTTGCAAGCTTTCAGGTGCCATCCACCGGATAGGTAAATGTCTTTCTCGTGACTCATCATACATGTACTCATTGGGATAGAGATCCCAAGAAAAAGAAGCATCACTCAGTTTTACCACTGAGTATTCATCCATCCTTTTTATGAGAAAATATATATAGGTTATGTTTGAGAATAAATATAGCATAAATATTAAAAAGAAATGATGAAGATACAAATTAATAAATTGCTAGACAAAACTGATCAGAAAAAAGAAAGGAAAAAACAAAAAATATATACATATATGTTTTCAAACCTGCTAATACACTCAGTGCAAGTCAAACTTAGCAGATAAGGAGAAAAGAGTACATTATGATATACATTCAACTTCATTTACTATAAATGTCCAAAATAAAGTTGCAACCCAGAGTTGGAACCTTCAAATTTTATAATGCAGCTAACTAGAAACTGCATTTTTGAGGCTTGACAAAGTAATAAAAACCAAACAGAGATGTAATGATTCTGTTCCAGAGTATTGGCTTACTCACATGCAATTTCTGGCTGCCACATCTTTGTGAGTCACATCTTTAGAGGCCAGAAAATCTATTCCTTCAGCAACTTGTTGACCAAAGCCTAAAAGCTGCCTTACACTGAAGTCCTAGAAAGAAAAGCATCATAGGCTTTTTGTGAACTTCAATGATTTTAGTTGTTTTTTTTTTTTTCAGTTTTTTTCTTTTTTCCAGGGCGATGAAAAATTAATCATTGAGCCTCATATTTAGTTGGTTTTTTTTTTTTTTTTGGCAAAAGAATTAAAAATGAACGGATGTAAGACAGTTATATGTAAGGATCTAAAACATAAAGAAAAAAAAAACTTTTTTTGTGAGTAAAGCCCTCCTCCAAGTTTTCTATAAGCTGCATTGTTTCCTTACAATTTATTATCCAAGTTTGAACAGCAGACAGGGTTTGCACCATAAACTAGGTTTTCTCAACAAACAAATATCATACATGTCAAAAGATTCCAAACAAATAAAATTTTTTTTATCATTTAACTTATCTGAACATTGCCAAGGTTGAGTTCTTTTGATCATTGAACTTCTAAATCAACTTCACCTGCATTTTCTATTGCTTTAAAGTTCTCTTCAGTTTCCCTCACTAGTATTCTATCTCAGTATGTATTAACTCACACAAATAAAGTTCCCATGTGCTATTCATGTAGTCAACCCTGCGTGTAACAACAAACAATCCAGATTTACACAGACTAACCTTGCTGGTATCTGAGATTACAGCCTTGAGGGTACCCTGTGTCATGCTGGGATAGACAATGTGGAATGTATGCTGGTTTGCACCAATGCCAATAATGCTGAGAATATGGTTGTGCTTGAAGTGTTTAAGACGAAGGCACTCACTTAAAGCAAGGTTTGCCCATGTTGGCAAGTTTTGCTCTATAAAATAGAATGCAGATGGGTATTTTAGCAATATTTAGCAAATGACAAAACACGTGAAATATACTCTCTATCAAAGCCTGTCTATATGAGTCCAAAGTTACATCTCAAACATGTTAAATAATAGCTAGAGCCTGAACTACATTCTGGCAGTTGTCCATTGGTGAAAACTGTTAATTCAGTATGTTAATTGTCTGCCAATATGTAATAGCTTTGAAAAGTATTTACAAAGTTATTTGCGATATACAAATCATTAGAATTTAGCATAGGACATAGGTCTTTTAAACTGCTAGGCTACTTTAATTCTAGAAGAAGCAAAGGTTATCAAAAGGACAATAAGAATGACTAAAGAGAAAGACGGATGCTAAAGATGAAAAGGCATTTTGTTTTAGAGTTGAAGTGATCAGAGTATATTTGAATTCATAAAGTACATTAAATATAACTGTACTTGAAAAACAGATAAATTTAAAATAACTACATTAACAGTTGGTATGTTGAATCACACATTCAGTAATTAAAAGAAAAGCAAAATAAATATTAGTAAAACAAAAGTATCAAAAAAGTTCATCATATTATTACATTTCTTGTTTTCAGTCTTAATGAGTCAGATGTATCATATAACACTTTTGTGGGAAAAGAAATAAAGTTATTTTGGTTTTTTTTCCTGCTTCAAGAAAGCTTTTTCAAAAATTTAAAAACATTATACTTTGGCTCTGCTCTGTCTAATTTTCTTTACTGCTAAGCTCATGTAAAGGTGTTTCAGGCCATTTCAATGGTTTAAAATGTTCAATATGGGATTTTTATCTCATTCAGACTGGTACTGGGACATATCATTGTTTTGGGTGTGCATGTATTGTCATTATCCAGAAGTCCCTCAAATGAGACAAGTCGTGGATCTAGATAACCAATTGTAAATGAAAACCATAAATTTAAGGGGTAAAAATGTCCTATTTCTATTATCAGTACATAACTCTCTATAGTTGCCATCTTAAAAACATTTTTTTCTGGTCAGCATAAAGGGGATTCTGCTTAAATGTGACGCGTTCTGTCAAACCTGGGCATAAGGTACCCTGGCCCATTTTGAGATTTTGCTATGTAAAGTTAATACAGTATTCTTTTAGCTAAATTTTTTTAATCACATTCCGATCCTAATGACATTAGTCTTAAGGTTTATTATCAAAAAACAATATTTTTGCGTTTGAAAATACTTAATATGACATTTCTTTGACAAAGGTCTAATTCTTGATCAAGAATTACGCAAAACATGACCTTTTTTACACAATGATTTTGGTCATTAATCAACAAGCCATACTGGCATTGTTTGGTATCACTGTAATCGAGAAAATCGTAACTTTCTGAATATAGCATTATTTTCCACATTTAAATAATTTCCATCCAGCTCTTCATTGATAAAATCTGTGAAAAAATAGCGTCCGTTGATAGCAACCAAGGGAAATCCCCTAAATCCAATCAAATGGCTGAGAATGGTCACATGACTTACCGTTGTTTCAAAAGGGCGTCTAAACAAAACATCATTTTGATCTCTGCGAAAAGCTTGAATTTAGCAAATGGTGTGCGCGAAGACCATCTACTAAGCTTAATAGAAGAATTTTTAATGGAAGAGGAAGTAGAGCCAGATCAAGGGCAACTGGAAGAAAGTTTGATTAAGTAGATCTACGCAAGAGGCAGAGGTTAGGGGAGCGGGGCTCGCAGAAGACGAACCATCAACATCTAGCAGTAGTGTAGTTGAAATAGAATCAGAGGAAGAAATCAGCGGTGATGAAGATATTGACTTAGTTGTGGATTTAGAGAGAAATGCAGAATTAGATGCTTTAGAGCGTGATCCTGAGTTTAAAAAAAATTAGAAAGATTTGTTTGTGGCTGCAAGCTGAAACTGGCATCCGGGGAGACAGGATGTATTAAACAATTTACAGCTGACTGGATTTTCAATCGAAGGCTCACCATTTCTGAGCCGTCAAAAGTTAAGAACGATTCAAATTGTTTTTTTTTTTTAACTAAATAGATCCTCTAGATTGGTAAAGCTAATTTGATAAAAACTCAGATCTTCAAGACAACCAAAAAAGTGCTTAGTTCTGAATCTGAATCAATAGCTCCAGATCTAGAGAGGCGCTAAGAAGAAGCTGTAGACAGAGATTTTTTAAGAATCAAATTACTCACACTTCTTAATTTCTATTTATTTGTTTGAACACTTCGCTACATCCAAATCAGTACAGGGGTACTGGAGAGGAGAGCACACTCAAAAGAAGCCCGTGCATTAATTTTTCTCCGAAGCAAAAGCACATCTGACTTGCAATCTTGCATTTAACTTCCCATGGGATTTAAAAATGTAGAATCATTTAATATCACTATAACTCATGATTTTCTTTTAGCTTTCAAGCAAACATTAACACAATAAAAAATGGTTTTGTAGAGCGTCAAATTTTGTTGTGTTACTATAAATATCAAAAAAAGTTTTGAAGGTCTTGTGTGATTATTTTAAGTGCACCAGCCATAAAACATTGAGAGCATAACTTTTACTTATTTATTATTTATTTTATTTGCATGTAGATGATAAATAGATTTATTGTGAGTAGATATTACCAGGTTACTTTATTCTTTACATCCGATTCAGAAGCAAAAGATTAGTATATCAAGGGTCTGCTTGATTCACCTGGAGTGGCGGATTCTCTTTAATTTTTATGTATTTTCAATAAAATAAAAATGGCACTTTTTAGCATTACCCAGCAAACACTATAATATGCATTTTGCTACTTTGAATGCTTTGTGCACTTATCATAAGTAATATATACTTATAAAAAGGAAGACTTTGAAAAAGTTCTACCCTGTGTAGTTACGATAAAATTGATGAAAATAAAAAATGTTTTCCTAAGTTTTACAAAAAAAGTAATTTTTATTAATAAGTGCAAATTTCCTGAAGATAGAAAGATTACTACTTGACGATTTTTTTTTAAAATCATTATGAAATACTTACATTAACGATGGTTTTCATTTTCTTGAATAAATATCAATTAACTAAAGTCATAAATAAATTATTGTGCAATATCTTCTGAGATTACATTTTTCCTTTATTTTGTACTGTT
>BLXT01002056.1:54937-72339 GCA_019648995.1 Plakobranchus ocellatus | reverse complement strand
AGGTCTTTTTACATTACTGACAGCAACATGTCCTTTTGAAGTGTTAAAAGGACATTACAACTTATACGAATAAAAAGTGGTTGACAGCGTGCCATCTTTAATGTGTATGTGTGTATCAGACTGACTAGGATCTATTCCTTGACTTGTATCGGCATTTGAGCAGGATTATGCTCAAAGCCGACACAGAGCTCGAAGATCTGCAGATTCCAGAGCAGGCTCGCTAATATTATAGCATTGGTGCTTATAAAAAAGAAATTGTTTAATTTTTCCCCAATGAAGCATATTAAAGATGGTTATCAAGCTAAGTGATCAATTCCATTTCTATGAGTTGGAATGGTGTTCTTGCATCGTTCGAGATTTCCACTCCTGTTTTTGCACTGCACTCTTTTTCAAACACCAGTTCAGGAACCGAGGTGGCCCTTTGTAATAGGTTTGAATAGCGGTCTATCTAACTAAAGGCGAATGAATGCCATAAAAAAGGTCTTTGATAAACGAGGCGTGCACACGAGCTTATATTATTTGCGATAATATATCAGAATAACTACGGGTTAACCTATTTTATTGATGGGTATGTTTTTCTCTTGATGTCATATGGGAAACCAGCTCAGAAAGGTGTTATGTAAAATAAATCATAGAAATGATATGACTTTTTAATTATTATGCGCCATAAGGGCATTGAACATTTCATCCCAGCTGAGACGAAAGAGGGACGGAAGGACAGAGATAGGCAGTTGAATTTTTTAAAAAATATCTTAATTAAGAGATAAAAAACTGGAGAATGTCCCGACTTCATACAAACACAAGATTTCAATGAGAGCCATGGCGGCCGATATCTATCGCAGATTGGCTCCAGAAGACGAGAGTTATTCTTTCATTTAGTATAAATTTTTTCCCTACCATCATAGGCATGTCCATAGTTGTGATTGATGTATAGGTTGTGTAGGATGAACATTTCAGATAGAAAATCTCTTCTATTGTCAAAGATCTTTACTATATCCCTAAACACTTTCTGCTTTTGTGAAGCCTTTTATGAAACTCAACTCGCGCTGCAACGGATTGCACGAGTAGAATCAAAGCTTAAAAGCTCCAGATCATCACACATTTATGATTTGTTATCCTGTGCTCAAACCCTAACCCAGATGTGGTGTTAACGATTGTTTCAGATGATCAATTCTCCTTTGTCCATACAAGCTGTACCGAAAGCTCAGGTTAAAGAATGTGCGTTACAACTGTTTGAACAAGGTAATTCTGTGAAGTTCGAAGACAACTTACACCCGCGTTTGGTTCTCCGATAAAGCCCTTCTATCACAAAATGATTTCAGGTTTTCAGTTAAGGCATACGTGTTGGGCTTGATTCAAAGAAGAGTCCCTGTAGGTCTAAGGGTGAGTTTGCTTGCAGATAAGCCATCAAAGTGACTAAGCTCTCGAGTTTGAGATTGTTTCTTCATCATAAACTAGCTTAAATTGTGACGGTTTGTTTGTATTTTTAGCCCTTTTTAAGATTTTAAAAAGTAAAGACTTCGTTTTAAAGAACTGGGAAAAAGTCCATATTCATTTTAAAGAAATCCGAAAAACACCAAATGCAATTTTTAGCTTAAGAGAATTAAAAAATATTGAGTGCCTGAAAATGCCAGATGAAAGATACACAAGTAAATAAGAAAAAGAATAGCCATGGCTATGGCCAAAGATACATTCCAAGCAAAAATATAATCATACGTATTTTGGTTGGCAAATATATTTTATAAACAATAAATAAGGACACAGAGGAAAAACTGGAAGCAGTGGAGATGTGTTTTATCAGAGGAGTGATTATCATTGTGGACGGAAAAAATCCACTGAATCAATTCTGAGAAAAGCTAAATTTGAGAGATCATTAAGCAGAACCAGGGACAGAGGCAACTGGGATTTCTAGATAACATTTGCCGACCCAAGGGTTTAAAATATCTAGCAATTACTTGAAATTTTGAAGGTTAACAGAGAATAACTTTCATTGAAAGCCTCAACATAATATTGAAAATAGATAATGGAAATAACAGCCTTAAAAGGTCTCTCTCTTTTACTACATTGTCAGCGTCAGAAAAAACTGACGCTCTACTTCATTCCTCGCTATAGATCCTTTTCTTTTACTATGTTATCAGCATCAGTAACAACTGACCTCAGTATATATAGACTTCCCCTTTCCCTCTGCCTATTCCTCTCTTTCGATCCTTGTCTTTTACTATGCTACTAGCGCTAGTAACAGTTGCCTTCAGTATATCTTGAATTCTCCTTTCGCTCTGTCTCATTCCTCTCCATAGATCCTAGTCTTTTACTATATTGTCAGCGATAGTAACAACTGACCTCAGCATATAATGACTTCTCCTTTCCGTCTCTATAGATCCTTGTCTTTAACTATGTTGTCACATTTTATGTTTAAGTTCTCTCTCCTTCTTCCACATCCTTTCTCGTAACATTGTCTTTGAGCTCATTGCTAAAGGCCCGAAATTTTTCATTTGTTCCTAAATAACAAAGCTTTCACGCCATTTAAAAGCATACGTCACGTACAAAAAATAAGCTGATTGTATGATACAGTTAAGCATCATCTGCGAGTGATAAAAGTTTAAAATCTGGGCTCTCTCAAAGATATGGGTTTAAGGAAAAAAACCTTTAAGATTGCTGTAACATTTACCAACCTATAATGTAAGGAAATCTTTGCGAGTCTATCACAACTATTTCAAAAAAAAAAAAAAAGATTTCTTATCTGTGCCAAGAATTTGCTGGAGTATCAGATGAAGGTATGCACGCTCTGGTTGGTCTATCATATCTCAGCAGTTGAGTAAAAGAAAATCCGAGTGTAAGAGGGAAGCTTTCACCATTTTTCTTCTCTCACTTTGTAGCTGAGAAAGGTACGAAACCTTTGTTGGCACTGTATCTTCTGCTTTTCTCAAGGTTGTCGCGGTTTGCACGCTTTTGAGTGAACAAAATCGGTAGGGAAAACATGATACTAAATTTACTCTTGATAAAATAAATCAATGTAAAAATACAAATTACAAAACAATAATAAAAATAATGCTAAAGATAATGAAAGTAAAAATAATAATAATAATAATAATAATAATAATAATAATAATAATAATAATAATAATAATAAAAATAATAATAATAATATTGATGGTGATGATGATGATGATGATGATGATGATGATGATAATGATAATGATAATGATAATGATAATGATAATGATAATGATAATAATGATAATAATAATAATAATAATAATAATAATAATAATAATAATAATAATAATAATAATAGTAATAATGGTAATAATAGTAATAGTAATAGTAATAATAGTAATAGTAATAGTAATAATAGTAATAGTAATAGTAATAATAGTAATAGTAATCGTAATCGTAATCGTAATCGTAATCATAATCATCATCATTATTATTATTATTATTATTATTATTATTATTATTATTATTATTATTATTATTATTATTATTATTGTTATTGTTATTCTCTTCTCCTTGTAGATATAATAACAAAATAAGAAAAATTAAAACTATTTCAGCAAGATATATAATGGTGACAATAATTTATGTATCTGAATTTTTTTGGTTTTAATCATTTTAATACTTTTAAAATTATTAGTGAAGAGGCTGCTCAATAATTGATATTACATTTTAACATAATTTCTATATATATTTTAAAATAATTTTTGAAACATTTCCCCGGATCGATCAGTTTTTTCCCTTCAAATTTTAGATTTAATAAAATTCCAAATGAGGGCTTCAATTATTCCCAGTCATCAGTTACATCAAACAAAATTCAATAAATAAAAAAAAGCATCGTTTGACCGGAATTCCCCATTCTATTTGGGGCATACGTTTGTGTCATGCAGTCGGTCAGATTTAGACGGAAAGAATGCAGACGAATGCTAGATGCCAGATGAAGAATTGCACATTAGTCCCTTATGGTCTTTAATCGGAGTGAATGTCCTGGGCTGAATCGAAAAGCTTGAGATCACAAAGTCATGAAAGGTTTTTAATATGAAATCGCTTACCTCGTTTCAGGGTTGGTCCTGTATCTATGTCGAGGCTCAGCATACGTGCGACAACTAACGACATGAAGATGTTTGCTGCCCAGACTTCAATTGTCCATGCGAGGTCAAAACAAAAACCAAAAAAAAAAAAAATAAAAAATCAAGGCAATCGTTAGACAATTCAGTAGAGTTACGTAAGAGTTTCTTTTGGACGAGCACATCACACTCAATATGAGGATTAAATAGACTCAGGTTAGAAATTATCAGAATATTCACCCACATTGCAATTTAAGATTGATTCACTCGTTATTGATGCACCCACTCCACCATTTGTTGGCAATCAGGGTTTCAATGCATTCATTTTCTCTCAAAAGTGATTTTATCAACTGCTGAAAGAACGAAAATGGGAGTGAATATCCATTAAAATATGTTTGTACAAAGCAAGCTTGAAAATATTGTACAAGTTTAAAATCCAATTTTTGACAAGACTCCCGAATATGCATACAAGAAACACCGGTGGATGCTAGACCGCTTTCCAATTTGTCACATCATATCAGTTTAATCATTAAATTGTTGAGAAAGCATATTTAGGCAAGATTTTCGAGGTACACAAAAGTAAATTTACGAGAGCTAGACTGCAAACGAATCTGTCATATTACAGTATAACTATGTAATTTGAAAACAAAGCATTGTTTCTTGAGATGAGTTGCGTGTTATTTCTAAATTAGTTGTTGAAACGGACCCGAACAACTAAAACTCGGTCGCTATTATCCAAGATAGTGATCTGTGGTGTTAATTTTTTCCCCAAAATTTTAAAAGATATTTCTTTTTGGACGGAATTTATTTTTATCATTAAAAATTGGTAAATTTTATAAATTGTCAACAGTGACTAAAATTGCCTTCATTTTGTCAAATTGAGTGTTCATTATTTTTTTCAAAAGTTTAAAGTATCTCTGCTTTTGAACAAAATTATTTTTGTTAGAGGAAACGATTTTTTTCGTCAACAATAAATTTTACCACAATGTCACTTTGTGTGTATAACCGGAAGTCTTTCCAAAATTTTGTGAATTTAGACAAATGAATAGACCGTGATAATATTCCTCTCCTATATTTTAGGTTGCTTTTTACGAGGGCTGACTGGAGTGAGCAAAAGAAGAGCTTACCTTCAAGTTTGGTTGCAGAATCACTTTTAAGATTAGCTAGTGTTACCCTGACAAAAGAAATTTACGGGACAGTTAAAAATATAATACCTCAATAAATTACAGAATCCACGAAGAGTTTTTAAAAATAACTTGATACATTTTAAATTCTTCTTTTCAGCCTGACCACTATTGATCGTATAGATTCTTTCTGCAAACTTTAGCGCACCTAAGCTCTTAACTCGACAACACAAAAATGGAGGTTAGGATAAAACGCACGATTTGTGTTAAAAAATTTCGAAAAACAGGATAATTATAGATTTAGGCCTGTGTCAACACTCGCTAGGCTATGTTAGTCAAGCTATTGTCAATGAGGAGCTTAAGCATATTGTAATTGATCTCTAGGCAGGCCTTACCTTGATCTTTTGTTGTTACCCTTAGCGTTTGAAACTCACTTCGCAGCCTTGTGCTACCAAAAAGAACAGCTTTACCTATACTATAGTTGGGTATTTGGTTCTTACACCAGACACGCATGGTCAATCCTTTGAAAAAAGTTACGCACTTTCTTTTGAGTAGGCGCCAAACCTCCCCAATGTCAAACAACTTTTCAAGTGAGTAGATACTGATTACATTAATCTGGCGAAAGGGCCAGTGTGTAGCTGTACCACTTTTTTTTTAGCTTCTGTCTTTTTAAATCGCCTGTTTTAGTTTCGCGTCAAAGAACATCATATCAGACATAGCACACCATTGTTCAATGGCTGGAGAGACTCAATCACAGTAATCACTGATTAAAGTCGTGACTTGTTCAAAACAACATAAAATTAAGAGTCGCACGTTGACATACCGACTGTCGAGAAAATACAAACCTTAATTTAACACACAGTAACACAAGTTTATCATTCCTGTCCATCGCACAGACACACACACATATGTATAAACATTATTTTTTTCACAATTTATACGTTTCTAAATGAGTAGATCCGAAAGTAATATATTTAGTTATACCTAAATAGAAGCAAACAACAAGTACAGTTGCTAAATAGAAACGCACATGCTAGAACTCACAATAATAATAAAAAAAACCCAATAAGCGAGTTTATCGTAGAGTGAAAACATTTTTTTTTTTAACGTTCTTGGCTCTTACGTTCTTCTTTTTTTTTTTTTCCAATTTCGTTTCTATGCTTTCACTCTCCATCTCTTCCATGATTTTTTTCCCTCGAACAGTTTTTTTCTTTCCCCTTCTCTTTCTTGTGGGCGTTGGTGGCACAGTGGATAGTGTATCCGCCCTGAGATGAAACAAGAATCTTCCGTGGCGGGTTCAAGCCTTGCCACAGGCGCGATGGTCTAATGGAGAGCCCAAAAGCTTGAGATCACCTAGTTGTGGGCAGCCGATGTACAAAACCTAAACCTTTTCTTTTGCTTCCATCAATCTCTTACTCTCCCTCTAATTCTTTTAACCATCCGTGTTTTAATTTTTCTTCTCACTGTACTCTCCCGTTCCGTCCCTCACTCAACAATCCTTTGCTCCCACTCTCTCCTTCTCTGATTCTCACACTACTTCTCTCCCAAGTCTACAAGGTTTGAGAACAAGACCTCACTTTATCATGAGTCAGAGCTGGAAATTCCTTTTTCCAAAGCATCGCTGGTCAAGAGTTCATCGCCGTCCTTGCAATTTTATTCTAGTCAGAAAAATGCCATGCCGCTTTTCCTGCTACACCATTTACGATGCAGAGATTTTCGGTGACCTTTAGGGGAACTGTGGGCAGAAATTTACAGTTTGCAAACTCGCTTAGAAACGTATCTGACGAGGGTTTGCCTCCACTTCAGATGCTGAGACTATGAGGCAATATACAGGCCACATGTTGGTGATGGTATAGCTTTGATTGCAGCCCTTTCACAATAACTTAGTAAAGTTCTGTGCAATGTTGATGAACGCATTTCAAATTACTATACAATGTTTTCAAATGGGTAATCATTAAAGATGCATTGCTTATACACATAGTTCATTAGTTTAGACAGCGCCTCATCAATATCGTGGCTCAGTGATGTGTGAATCCGCCGTGAGATCTACAAGGATCTTTTTTATCGAGTTCTAGTTCGAGGGCCATATTTACGAAATCTAAGTAAACAAAACTCATCTCAAGAGAAATAGTTTTAAAGCTTGAAGTCACCGTCTTCTGGCTTGTTTAACCTCTCAAAATGCATAGAATGCAGTAAATAAACAACATGGAAATGGTCAATAATGTTTTAGGCATATGGTTTCATAGATAGGGAACGAAGAACAACCGAGCGAGAAAAATTTCGCGTGTGCGTAGCGTTAGCCTTTTATGTACGTATTTTCTCATACTTGAGTTCTTCATTGGTGCATTTTAAGATGCTCTGCATGAAATATGAAAAAAAGCGTATTCTCGATGCATTATATGTTCATCTGATGTTCTGATACATGTTAATAAGTTATTTAAAATATCTTTTAAAATATTGAACAATAGAAATTTAAATCACTTTTAGCTTCCTTGTATTCGTTTAGTATTTGAAAGTGAACAATTCCATGGTATTGAATCACCGTTTTCTGGTTAATCNNNNCCCCCCCCCCCCCCCCCCCCCTCGCAATTTGTATTTTGCGCCCTTGACAAAACTATTTTTCCCCAAAATGAATCAAAGCAATCACCGAGTGCATCAGTTTTTAAGGCATTGCACATGAAAAAAAAACAGTAAAGTTTTAAATTCTATTTAATCGTATTTTTCGCATTTAATCTCATGGATAGGGAGGGAAGCATGAACTTAAAAAAAAGTAAGAAAAAAAAAGAGCCATCCGCGATGTAACGATAACCTATTGATGCATATATATCATACACACACACACACACACACACATTCATTGTTTTCTTCTCGTTCGTCACGTCCAACGTAAATTGATTATTAATAGTTTTTAAATGTTGTGTACGATCTAAGCAATCGCAGATTTAAAATGTGGATGTACTTTATTTAGGTTTATCTATGAGCCTATCATCAATATCATTATAATCAGGTACCTTGTCCGGAACAGACAATGGGGATCATGTTCCTCCACTCATACCTATTCTCAGTTAACCTTATAAAGCTGTTATTGCAACCCTTGCCTATTGCCCATGACTTAAGATTTTCAATGAAAGTTATTCTCTGTCTACCTCTACGGCGTTTGCCTTCAATCTTTTCAATGATTGCTAAATGTTCTAAACCCTTATGTCGGCAACTATGGCCTAAAAACTGTAGTTGCCTCTGCATTATTGTTTTGATTGATGATCGCTCGAGATTAGCCTCTTTCATGACAAATTCATCTGACTTTTTTCTGTCCATGATATCCTCATCATTCTTCTGATAAACCACATCTCTACTACTTCTAGTTTTTTCTCTATTTCTTCGTTTATTGTCCAACACTCACTACCATACAAAAGTACTGACCATACATATGTTTTAATTACCCTTATTTTGGTTGTCATACTTATGTTTCTATTTGCGAGTATTGATTTCATTTTTCACGGAATATATCTTTGGCCATAGCTATTCTTTTACTTATTTCACTTGTGCATCTGATCTGATGTTATAAGGTAACCTAGATATTTGAATTTTGTAACTTGTTTGATTTTTTCACCTTCGCTAACGAGATTGCACTTGGGGTTAGAGGATTTCTTTGAAATGACCATACATTCCCTTTTCTTTACATTCAAAGACAGGCCTATTCTTTCGCTCTCTAAAACTACAGTATCTAGAAGTTTTTGGAGTTGTTTGCCAGATTCTGCTTTCAAAACTGTATCATCTGCATACCTGAGATTATTAAGATTCTCTCTATTTATTTTTAAGCCTGAAATACCATCAAGATTCCTTAAGATTATATAGGTTAAAAAGATTAGGAGACATTACAAATCCCTGCCTCACACCTCTTTTGATGGGTTTGAAATCACTAAGTTCTCCTTCAAATTCTTACACATGCAGTCTGATCCCATTATAAATTTCTAATAACTCTCAGATCTTTCCCATCGATGTCTAATTTTTCAAGCATACGCAACAACTCTACATGTCTTACTTTGTCAAAAGCCTTAGATTAATCAATGAAACAGAGGTGGAGATCTTTTTGCATTTCGCTACACCTTTCCATAAGCTTTGAAAAAGTGAATATTGCATTTCTAGTCCCTTTATCAGATATAAAGCTAAACTGTTTGGAGATATTTCTGGTCTTAGACTCTTGCGCATTCTATGCAACAAAACGCGTAACAGGATTTTTGTAAAATGCCTCATTAAACCGATATTTCTATGAAGTTCACATTCTGGTGTTCCTGGTGTTTTAGGCAGCACTACAAAAACAGATTTATAAAGATCTTCTGGAATTGTACCAGTATCGTATATTGCATTAAGAAGTTTTGTTGTCAGATCTATTCCTAAATTATCTAATGCTTTAATTATTTTTACTGGTATATTATCTGGTCCTGTGGCTCTTCCATTTTTCATTTTCTTTATTGCTGTTTCTACCTCTTCTTTAAGGATAGTTGGGCCTTCTATGTTTTTCTCTATTTTGGGTTTTTTTGCACCTATCATCTTTAAAAAGATCCTCAACATATTCTGACCATCTGTTTAGTATTTCCATCTATTCCATTAATATTGTTCCATCTTTTGATCTGATGCAGCCAGGGCTACTGATTTGATTTTCTTGCACTGATATCCTTAATTTTAGCATGCATGAATTTGCAGTGTATATTTAGCTTTTGCTCTATTTCCTGACATTGTTGATTGACCCATTCTTCTTAAGCTGCGTTGCATTTTATTTTGATGTTTCTGTTTAGTTCTTTGTATTTGGCTTCTACATTTTTTAATTTGCGCCTTTTTCCATTAAAGCGAGTATTTGTTTGTTTATCCATTTCTTATGCTCTTTTTTATCTTTTTTTGGGAACGTTGTTCTCTATGACTTCATTAAGTGAATTTTTCATTTCCGACCATAATTCTTCTACTTCTGAGATGTTATTTAGAATTTTATATTTGTTATCCACAGCTGTAGCAAGTTTGTCTCTTAGTTTTTCATCATATGTTAGCAAGTCCATTAGGAATTTAGGATTAGCCTTTGTCTTTCTTAATTTCTTAAGTTTTATCTGAAATTTACACATCAATGGAATCTGATCTGAGAGTCGGCTGCCGGTAGTGACTTCGATGTTTTGACGGCGTTTCGGAATCGTTTCTGAATGAGGATGTAATCTATTTTGTTTCTACTTCTATCACCGGGGCTCTTCCAAGTCCACTGTTGCCTAGGGTGGTTTTGATACCAAGTATTAATGATGGTAAAATCATTGATTTAGCACCATTCAATTAGCCTACTTCCTCGCTCATTTACAGTCCCTACGCCACTGGGCCCAACAACATCTTCTATTCTTTCATAGCCTAACATCATTGACATTTAAAACAGATTTTGGCTTCCTCGTCTCTGTACAAAAAGATGGAAGCCATCGACCAATTACTGTCCTCTGGCTAACTTTTTTCCTTCATTTTGTGTTTTTGTCCTTGCTAAGGCCTTCTCTCACCAAGAAGAAATACAATAAATGCACCCATCTGTTTCCATAATTTAAAGATAAAAAACAATAAACATACAAGTCTAATTAATTTCATCTTTGATTTTTCTTTATGCCTTTATCCAGCGTCGTTTGAAGAAACATTGGCTCCGTGCACTACCCCTTTCATCACCTCTATTCAATCCTATTTCCTTTCTTTGTGGAGAAGATTTCTGTACTGTTCTTTCCTTGGTGTTATCGAAATAGTTTGCTTTTGGTCTTCCTCTGCTTCTTTTGCCCTTGAATTTTCCCTGCATTAGACCTTCCATAAGTGAGTGTTTGCTTTTACAGGCATGTTCAAAGAAGGATAAATTTCATTTTTGCACCGTGCTAAAAAGTTGTCGAGGTTTGTCAAGATGTTAGAGGATGCTTTCGTCAGTTCTTTTTCCCTCTAATTTATTCGTAAGAGGCGTCTATGGCATGACATTTCCTCACATCCAATCTTCTTTATGTCTTTGTTGCGAAGTGTCATCATTTTCCAGACCAGAAATTTCAGGAGCTTGATTTTTTATTGCGTTCGATAATTTTATCTTCCGAATTATTGCTTAGTTCAATTTTTTTTTCTTTGCCATTGCGATCCTGATGTTAATATCTATAGAGCAATCAGCATTGTTTGTTTTTATGGACCTTAGATATCTGAAGTGGTCCGCACATTCTATGTCTTCATTGTCGATAGTTATAGGACTGTAGTGACTTTTTCAATATGCTTAAAATTAGTCCTCTTAGCGATACGTTTCAGGCTTTTTTTTACTCCGGTCCTACTGAGTTTGATTGTAACATTTGTTATTTCTGTGTGGTCATTTGCACATAATGCGGAGTCGCACATAGTAGGTTTCAGATGTTCCTTTTTCTAACTTATTTACCGTATTTATCGATGTCAGCGTCTCTCATAATTTGCTTTGTGCGTGTGCTGAAAGGTGAGTTGATAGAATGCAGTCTTACCTAACCCCTTTTCCAATTTTGAAAGGCATTGTGTATCAACTTTTCAATCTTATTTTTGCTTTTTAGTCTGTATATAGCGATTGTATAAGGGCGATAAGGTTAGAGGTAAAAACCCATAGTATTGAGTGTAATGAAAATTTCATCATGGTTAACGCTATCGAAAGCTTTTCTGTAATGAATAAATATGATGTATCCTCTTAATGTATGTCAATGGTTTTTTCTATTATGACTTGGATGGCACAAAGCATATCCCAAGTGACTCTGCCAGGCCTAAAGCTAGCATGCTCCTCTGCTGATTCCTTTTCAGCCTTTGTCTTTATTCTTTCTGACATA
Source organism: Plakobranchus ocellatus (assembly GCA_019648995.1). Classification (NCBI taxonomy): domain Eukaryota; kingdom Metazoa; phylum Mollusca; class Gastropoda; family Plakobranchidae; genus Plakobranchus; species Plakobranchus ocellatus. The sequence continues at coordinate 60,327 of BLXT01002056.1, read as the reverse complement.
ATGTATAACACGATTTTACTAGTATGGCTAATGAGTGCAATAAGTGAATTGCTGCAGTCTTTAGGACCCCCAGCTTTGTGCAGGATAACTAATTCTCTTCTTTCCATTCGACAGGCCCTTAACAGGTATTCTATATCTTGCAGTATATTTGCTTTCAGAGCGAAAGGGTCGCTCGTTTTTATTAACTCTGCAGGCAAGTTGTCCAAACCTTATGATTTTCCGTTCTTTAGTTTATTTAAGGCGTTTTCTACCTCATCTATTATGATTCTGGTTATTTTGCTTTTATTTTGTCCATTACGTCGTGATTAAAAGTATGTAAGTCAAAGAGTTTTTCACTGTATTATCTCCATCTAGTCATTATTTCTCCAGGATCGGTTCGCGTTTCTCCTTGAGCTGTTTTAGTTGTAATGATTTGCGATTGATCATCTTTATTTGATTGAAGAGGTCTTTAGATCTGCTGTATTTAGCAAATTACTGATTTTCTAACATTCTGCTTCTAACCTCACTTTTTTTTCTTCATTTGCTCTGTTTTTAGTCTTTGATAGAGCTGCTGTTTGTCTGCCTTTTGCCTGGCGTTTCCTTTTTTGTCAGCAAGTTGCATAGTTTTTTTACTTATCCATGAGTTTGCATGTTCGCCATTTGAGTTCCTTTCTTCTAAGCCATGGAAACCAAATAGGATTCTGGCAAATCAAAGAGGATGTGGCTTCCATTCATTGTGAAACATCATGCCTCCCAATCAACCCTACATCATTGGCTTAAATACAATTCAACAATAATATTTTTTTTCTGTTTTTTATGCACAGCACATCAAGGTTTTTGTCTGTATATATTAAAGCCTATTGTTAGATAGTCATTAACACTTTGTTTAAAAAAAAAAAAAAAAACAATCTTATGATTTGTTAGCAAGCAAACCTTAAATTTGATCTCCTCAAGCCTCGAAATCAAGGCAAGAAGACTACTTTTCATTTACATATCGACAGAGTGAGGTTGATAGACAAGTTAAATGGATAGCCACAGCTTAAGGCTGCGATTTATTTTTATCATAACTCAGCATTGTATTTATTAAATTCCCTACCCTTTTACCAAAACGATATGTATTTAACACTTGGATGGCCATATAGTACAATAAGAATATGCTTTTCAAGTTTTTTGGCAAAAAGTAGCCTAAAAATGGTAGCAAGATCTAATTTTGATCACCTCACGCTTCAAAACCAACCTAAGAAAACTAACGATCCATTCATACCTCGATAGAGTAAGGGTAAAAGACACTATTAAATACTCAAATTGTCAGTCACAGCTTAAGCGCGTTAGTTAGTTTCGATCGTAGCAAAGCCTCTTTTTTTAGTTATATTTTGCACATATACCTCCCGTATCTGAAAAAAAATAGGCATCGGAGACTTCGGAAGACAATAAAATACATAGGAAATATACTAAAGTTGCAAGGAGTAAGCATTAACCTGTCGCTTCCTTCCCGAACGCTCGGATAAATAGAGTCCGACCTTGTTTTTCCGTACGCTTTATTTTTTCAAGATAAAGAGAGAGAGTTCAGTAATACCGGTATACACGCACTCATTACTCAGCTGATGAAGTTAGATCGAGAGGCAGTAAGTAAGTAGTACCATTACCAGTCGAGCCTTATTTTGTTCGATTATCTAATGTTGATTGATACTGTGTTGCATGACTTTTACAGTCTGATTACTTCTTTAAGAACTCTTCTAGATCTAGAGGTAGAATCCGTTGGTTCGAGAATTAAATAGTTTGTAGCTTTACATGTAAATCTTTGTCCCGCCTGTCGGGGACAACAAGGTCTGAGATCATTTCCTCTGGGCCGGCAAAATTAAATTCACTTATTATTTCAGAGTCAGACAATGGGGCATCAACTACAGGTGTGCTGATTTGGAAACAATAAATCTACAGAGGCTTTGCATAAAGGTTATGTTCTGTGAGAGGAACATTTTAAATCATAGCGCTTCAGTAGAACAGCTCTTTGCAACAAGCAACTTCTTTAAACTGCTGTGTCGAATATTTTTTATGTCCCAAATGCACTGCCACAAAAAACTGCCACCCAGAACTCCGGCAAGAGGGATTATGTGGATGAGAATGTGTCTCCAACCTCTTATAATACTGATGAGGTAGCTATTTTGAAATGAAAAATGAATGTCTTGCGCTGAAGAACTTTGCGTTTGCGTCAAGCGCAAGCAACTCAACAGAAATAAAACAAAGGAGAAAGCTTGAACAGTGATTGTGTCACGCAGTACTAAAGAGTTCACCTATTTCGCCCCCAGAAGTTATATAATCTTTAGTTCTTGGCAAGCAAAAATTTACCTCTGCCATAACTTAGTACATATAGGCTTAATTGCAACTTTGGAGTCGCGTTCCTCCCATCTGCAGGATTTATATTGATTTTGAGAGGTAACTTGTCTGCAAGAGGAATACCGTCTCGTCCTTGGTTGATGACGTAAGTTGGGCTACAGATGAAGTTTGACATACAGTTGGATTACCCAAGTAATTTCCTTAATTTCCAACGTATCTCTAATATAATTTTTATTTTGCCCACGAGAAAAATGAACTGGGGGAAGATAATCAAAACGACGTATCACTAATTTATTCTCCATATTGCGCCATGAGATAAGTAAACTGAAGAGAACACAATTATTTTTCGCATCAATGTCGAATAAAAAAAAAAAAAAAAAAAACGTAACCGTGGTAAAAAAAACAAAACAACAACAACAACAACAAACTAAAGAGACAAATATTTTCAATACTTTTGCATGCAATTTATATTGAATTATATTTTTTTAGCAAAATAAGTGCTTCGTATATTTGAGAAATGTACGCACACACGTATACGCACAAAGAATAAGAGAGAGAGAGAGAGAGAGAGAGAGAGAGAGAGAGAGAGAGAGAGTGAGTGAGTGAGTAATAGTAGTAGTATTAAAAGTTCAAGAGCAAATATTAGAGAGGGTGAAACAAAGAGTGATAGCGAGCAAAAGAGAGAGAGAGAGAGAGAGAGAGAGAGAGAGAGAGAGAGAGAGAGAGAGAGAAGCAGAAAAAGCAAAAGATAGACAGAGAAAAAGCGAGATGTAGAGGATGCAAAAAACAGAGGGAGAGAGACCTTTACACAGAGAAAAAGAGTAGAGAAAGAGGTAGAGAGGATTAAGAAAAGGCAAAGGGAGGTTGAGAGAGACAAGTAAAAAAAATTAAAAGATAGAGGGAGAGAGATCTTTACACAGAGAAAGAGAGTAGAGGCACACAGACAAACAGACAGACAGAGAGAGAGAGAGAGAGAGACAGAGAGACAGAGAGAGAGAGACAGACAGACAGACAGACAGATAGACAGATAAACAGATATAGGAAGTGAGAATGAGAAAGACAAAACAATGAAGGAAACTAAAATCTCTAAACACGCAGTACATAGATGGCGGTAAAATCTGGATGAAAGCCATTGAAATGATAAATTTATTTAAGCTTGCAAAAGGCGAAACAGGTGGAAGGAAGACAGAGAAATATAAAGAAGAGCGAAACACAGGAAAGAGAGAGAGTAGTGATAGACAGAGAGAGATAGAGAGAGAGAGAGAGAAGAGATAGAAAGAAAAGAAGAGACAAATTGAATATACAAGAAAACTATCATATGCAGCCTATAGATTGGTGTTAAAGGTGTGAATAAAACCATTGTTTAAGATACGGTGAATAAAATGTTTGTCCCTTGTATACTGAACATGAAATTAAAAAAAAAAAAAAAAAAAGAAAGAAAGAAGAAAGAAAATGAAAAAAAAATTAGCGTGCGCAGATAGTAATTAGTATGTCTTAAGGCTTGAACAAACAAGATGCGTGTTTCAGCAGAAAAAGGAGTTGATGTGAATGTGAAATTTTATATTGAGAGGAAGTATTAAAGTTTAGCGGTTGTTTGTTCATAAAGACATTGCAGTCGCATGCCATTCTTGCCCGCAATATGGCCACGACTGTTCGTTCTTTGCTGGCCGTGTCATGACCTTGCTGCAGGCCTGTGGCGGCAATAGCAAAATTGAATCTGGAGACGAGGAGGAGACATTTACCATAGAAAGATATCCAACATGAAACGGTGACTACAAGCATCGATCACTAGTGAGCAGGCTCACCGCTATTCACCGTAAACAAATCGTATGTGTATTTGCCGAACACCCCTGGCAGAAACAATCGTAGACCGAAAATGAAAGTATAGGACAGATCGTTTTCCTTTTCGCTTCTTAGTCAACCCGGAAATACTTCCAATTATGCAGACGCAGCGATATTCTGAAAAAAATGCGCATAGAAGGCACTTTTAGTCAAATATTGACAATTTATAATATTCACCAAAAATTATCAACAATATTTATAGTTTCGTCCAAAAGCAACGTTATCTTTTAGAATTTTGTGAAAAAAAAATTATCACCTGAGATCATCATCTTAGGCAGTGGCAGCCGAGTTTTAATTGATCAGGTTTGTTTGGACAATTTATTTAGACTTAGATCTAAGTGGTCTAAAGAAACTATGTTTTACTTTCACATAATTAAATTGTTTCAGTGTAATATGGACAAGCTTTCATAAATTTACTTTTCTTATGTGCACATTTGGAAGTGATGCATTTTTTCCCTGCCTTTTTGGCTGCTTTTTTTTGTAAACCGTAGGCGATTTCTACCACTTGTAATCGCATCAAGACAGCTTTTAGCAATTTCGGCTCATCCGATTAACCGTTGCTGATGCTGATATGCTCGCAGTCCTTGAGAAGGTAGATTTCTGCAAATTGGCGAACCGCTTTTTCTCACTTTTCATGACATTTACTCTTATTACTAACCTTCCAAAACTAAGTGACGCCATTTATAGCCTAGTTTTTTCCGGTCATATGAATCTATACTATATATAAAAGTGTACTTTGAATTTTATGCCAACTAAAACTCCTGAACCACAAAACAGAATGAGTTAAAATTTATATGAAAGATAAGCTGTGGCGGAAGGATACACTGATTATGTCTAGAAATCCAAAGTCTACTTTCTTCGACTTTTTAGCTTTTTATATTGTTTCCTGAAAATATAAGCCAGAATTTTAAAATCAGCCATATTGCCAAGTTTCAAACGTATAGGTCTAATTTTCGGTTTAGAATTGAAACCATAGGGATACACTAATCAATGGCTTTCATTCAGGGCGCAGAGGGAAAAAGGACAAAGAAGGGACAATATGGGAAAATGATCGAAATAAGTTCAGTGATCAATGCATTAACGGCAGATTATTGTACTTGTTTGTGTCTGTTAGTGTTGGTTAGGGAATGTCGCTAGAGAGTGAATTCGCTAAGGTTTTTTATGCTGCACCATTTCTCTTTTTACGTTGTATATTTTGTTGTCTCAGCACGTATCTTCTTCCCCCCCCCCCCCCC
>BLXT01002056.1:17950-40449 GCA_019648995.1 Plakobranchus ocellatus | reverse complement strand
ATATATATATATATATATATATATATATATATACACACACACATATATATAATGATACGAGGGTTTATTATTAGACAAAAAAAATGTAACATTCGCTAAGGTTCACAGGATTCCCGTACATTCCAACAGAAATAATTAATTGGGTAAAAAAAAGTAACATGACTGTGCTTTTTTGGTTAAGGCACGAGCAACTTGCGAAACCTTAGAATTATGTGCATTAGTAGCATCAGTTAGAAGTGTGTGTGTGTGTTTGTGTGTGCGTGTGTGTATGTATTTCAAGTATCATCTCTTGGAAAGCTGACGTGAAATGGACTTTCATCGGGCTCTGTTGCTAGTCTTTCTGGTACATTCTGCCAGCGATTTTCTTAATTATGCGTTATTTACATCTTTTCACATTCTATATTATATATGACCTATAAAATGCATCACAGTCTGATGTTCATCTTTTTGGACTAGATAGTCATTATCTTTTTCCAAGAAATGAATAGAATTTGTTAGAACTTTGCAAATTACGGGATTTAGTGACTTATTAGTGAAAACGAAACAATTTTTTGATGGAGAAAATCTCGTGGCTTTTTGTGGACATGTAAGCTTTAAAATCAGGGGAATTCAAAATTAGATCTATCTGTCTATCTATCTATCTATCTATCTATCTATCTATCTATCTATCTATCTATCTATCTATCTATCTATCTATTCTATCTATCTATCTATCTATCTATCTATCTATCTATCTATCTTTGCTCCCTCTCTATATCTCTAATGTAATAAAATTGTCTCAGATTGCCTGCTCATACATTCTGCTTCTCCTTCCCTCTCCCCACTGCATCCTTTCTGCCCAGCACAACAGAATAACCTGTTTGAGCATCCAACGTCAGGCTGTCAAGTAGCGTCTCAACAGCTGACAATGTAATTTCTGTCACCCGTTCCAGGCCTCAGGTTTAGCCTCTTTTCTATGCTTCAAGCACTCTTATCCCCTCCGTCTTCTTGATCCCTGAACCGCAAATCCTGCAATTGTTTAAGGACACTGCTTTTTTCAGTTTTGAAACGCGCATAAGTATAGAGGCGATGTAAAATATTCTAGTGTAGAAATTGAAATACTGCAATTTTATCTCTTTTTATAGGACCATCTTCTTTGAAAATTGTGATGTTGTTCTAATTTTCTGTATTTAAGTACAGAAAGCGAGGTAAATGATTATGCTTTTACTTGACAGGGAATGAATATTAAAAGGATATCCTAAAACGTGGATTTTACATCCATTACATGTCTTTTCTAGTAAATGGCAGAGTAAAGTAAGATATAAAAGGCCTTGACAATGTACACTACGTTTACGTTCGTCTTGAGTGTTTATTGCCATCTATTCATCTGCGCTTTTAAAGACTGATAATTAAATATATTGGATTGAACACAATATAACCAAGGATTTCTCAGTAGGGTGCAATTCATTGTGCCCGTACCCTACCAGTAATCTTTTGAACAATAAAAACTATGATCAATTATAATTAATGTCTCCTGTTTACCATTACAGATAAACATCAGGGTATCACACGTTGGTTCCGTGGCTGAGTGTAGTGTTGTAATGCACGACACGTCACAATGACAATAATGAGTTGCCAACCCAGTATATCCCGATCTTTAGTTCTCTAAATTATTATTTCTGTCCAGCCGCGGCATTAGATAAGCCTTAAGATGAGATGCAATTTCCATCATCTGAAGGCATGGATTGATCGTTTTCGGTGTAAACTAGCTCTTGCAAATTTAATGTGACAAGCTACACAGAGAGTTTAAAAAAATCTTTTCTTAACAGCATTATTAACTCTAATTTATCTTAAAAAAAAAAAACTCATATAATCACCTGTCTAAATTTAAATAACATACGTGGACGACGATGGCAGTAGGAAATGGTCAGAATTGAATAGTTTCTGAATATAACAACAAACATAGGAAGTGTACAAAGCAATAATGTTTGTAGAACTTAATTTAAAAAAAGAAAAAAATTGTTGGATACATATTGTTACAATCCTGATTATACGAACATTTGAAAAAGTAATCAAATAAACAAATGAGCCCATTAATGAAGTGTAGCGTCTGTGGACCGACATATGTAAGCAATAATAATCGTATTTTATATTACAAACAAATACATATTTTTAAAACGACTAACGTAGATATTACCGACATACCAAATAGTTTGTATGGGCCAACAATGCCGTGGTGAAGGATACATTTCCTATTTAAAAATGTCAAAGATAAATGAGGGCTCAAACAATAAGATTTATCCCATCAAAATATCATAAATCTTAAAACTTCTGTCACATATTTTGCTTTCGTAAAAACATCATTAACTTTTTTGTCTATGACTATGTTCTGTGTGAATAGTCTGTCTTTTGTTATTCATTTCTAATGAAGTTATTCTTTATATGAATGAGTGCTTATCTTCAGTATTATTGGGCTCGTCGCAATGTTTTGTTCCCTGATTATCACATGATAGTAAAAACTGTTTGCTTCAGGCTTAACCCTTCAATTTGAAATAAAAGGAAATAATGTGCTTGTATTGCGCAAAAAACATCTATTCTGCCTCACGGATGGGAAAAAGGTATTGAGTGTTTTCAGGGGGTGAATTAGCGATTTCACTTAGTCTTCTTTACAGTCTTTAGCCAGATTAGCATCACAAAATCATACAGAGATAGACAAGGAAAGTAGAAAAAGAAACAAGCAGAAATCACGGCTGGTTACAAAAAAGTATATTTAGCCTCTTATATGTCCCTGTCTTATATCTGGTAGTTGAAATAGAAAAGTAAAAACACTGATTGATCTCTCTCCCCCCCCCTCTCTCTCTCTCTCTCTCTCTCTCTCTCTCTCTCTCTCTCTCTCTCTCTCTCCCATGTACTCCATCTTTTCTTTTCTCTCTATCTATCTGTCTTTTTCTCTATGCTGTCTCTCTAGTTCTTCCTGTCTGTCGCTGTCTCTTTCTTTCTTTCTCTTTCTCATCCATTCTATCATCTTCTCCCTCGACCTTTTCTCTCCTCTCTCTATACCCCTCTCTTCCCTTTCTTGCCCTTTCTTTTTCTGTCTGTCGTCGCTGTGTGTGCGTCGCTATCTCTTCCTTTCTCTGTCTCTGATCTGCCCTCTGATTTTCTCCCTTTATCCTTATCTCTCATTCTGTTTCCCGCTCTCTCTCTCTCTCTCTCTCTATCTCTTTCTGTCTTTCTGTCTCTATCTCTCTTTCCTCACCTGCTCTCACATCTTCTACCTCTCAACTTTTTATACTCTTTTTCCTACTCTCTCTTTTTCTCTCTATCTTTCCTTTTTCTTTTTCTCTCTCTCTCTCTCTCTCTCTCTCTCTCTCTCTCTCTCTCTCTCTCTCTCTCTCTCTCTCTCTGTCTGTCTGTCTGTCTTTTTATCTCTCTCTGTCACTTTCTTTATCTCTGCCCTAAAAAAGTGCAAGATTTTATCTACCAATCTCTAGCTCTCTTTCTCTCTCTATAACTTTCGCCTTTTCTCTCTATCTCTTTCCTCCTTCTTTCTCTCTCTTTCTCTTTTTGTCTGTCTGTCACTTTCTTTCTCTCTGCTCTTAAAAAAGTGAAAGATCTTATCTACCAATCTCTTTCTCTCTTTCTCTCTATATAACTCTTGCCTTTACAATGAATCTTTCTCACCAATATTATCTCTTTTTTTTATGATGCACATCCGAAATGCATGATCGTAAAATAATAATTATCAGAGCTGTCAGCAGTTGGCGTGGCAAGAGAAAAAAAACGTCAGTTCATTCGTTATCCTCACAACACAACATAATATGTTCCTTCCAGTGAGAACAATTGACTTCCGACGTGTGACATCTTGGCTTCCCCCTCATTCGTCTTTCCCTTACCGTTTCCCTCTGAGCGCAAACCTCAATGGCTGATAGTTAGCTTGTTCCTTAAATAGGTTCATTCTTTCAATTCAGTTTTCTTTGCAGAAAGTTCAGATTTGCGCTAAGAATATAAGAGCCTTGAATTCTCGATATGGATTATTGAGAGACATTAGGATATTGCTCAAGAGAAAAGAATGAGGTGTTTTAAACCATGTAGCATATCAAGGTCTTTTTCTTTCCTTTTTTTTTTTCTCTAAGTGTTTTTCGACTTCATGTATTTTGTGCTTTTCAGAAGAAGCCGTGATTTCTGATTTCTTTTTGTTTCTTTCTCTACCTTCCTTGTCTATCTCTGAAGACTCCTTCTATGATTTTGTGACGCTAATCCGGCTAAAGAATGTAAAGATTCTGCTATGTCACTGTCATTGACTGTAAAGCAAACAAAAAATAAATCGGATTTCTCTTTTAAAAAAAAAATCACCAAAAAATAATCGTGTTTAGTCACCACGACATGACGACCATGATGTGAGAGTTATTTTAACGTTGCCCGTTTACGTTGAATCTAAGTCTCATTTTTCCAAGAACTGCGTTTGCCCTTATTTTCTCGCTACTTCAGTCTAATCATTTCGCCTTTGTTCTGAGTTGAAGACGAGTTTTTGAATGACAATCAAAGCATCCATTCGAATAACAGTTTGTGCGAGTGTTGAAGATGAAAAATTTTTGATGAAAAAATATCTGTGAAATCTTGAGTAAAGGGCTGGAACTATGGATAAGAAAGAAACATATGTGTGTGTACATATTTCTTCTTCGGTACCTTCTCTGGAGCGAACATTGACGATAAGGATCCTCCGCTCAAACCTATTCTCAGTTAACCTCATAAAGTTGTTGTTGCTACCCTCACCCACTGCCCATGGCTTAAGATTTCAATAAAAGTTATTCTCTGTCCACCTCTACTGCGTTTGCCTTCAATCTTTCCAGTGATTACCAAGTGTTCTAAACCGTTGTGTCGGCAAATATGGCCTAAAAATTGTAGATGCCTCTGGCTGATGGTTTTTATCACTGATCGCTCAAGATTAGCCTCTTTCAGTATCAATTCATTTGACTTTTTTCTGTCCATGATATCCTCATCATTCTTCTGATAAACCACATCTCTACTGCTTCTAGTTTTTTTTCTCTGATCCCTTGTTTATTGTCCAACACTCACTACCGTGTAAAAGTACTGACCATACATATGTTTTCATTACTCTTATTTTGGTTTTCATACTTAAGTTTGTGTTTCCCAGTATTGGTTTCATTTTTTCGAATGTATCTTTGGCCATAGCTAATTTTTTACTTATTTCACTTGTACACCTGCCACCTGATGTTATTAGGTAAACTAGATATATGAATTTTGTAACTTGTTTGATTTTTTCGCCTTTGCTAAAGGGATTGCACTAGGAGTTAGAGGACTTTTTTTAGATGACCATGCATTCTGTTTTCTTTACATTCAAAGACAGGCCTATTCTTTCGCTTTCGCTATCTAGAAGTTTTTGGAGTTGTTCGCCAGATTCTGTTATTAAAACTGTATCATCGGCATACCTGAAAATATTAAAATTCTCTCCATTTATTTTTTATTTTCCTTTAGATTATTTCACTATATAGGTTAAAAAGATCAGGAGATTTTATACATCCCTAACTCACACTCTTTTGGTGGATTTCAAATTAATATGTTTTCCTTCAATTCTTACAGGTGCAGTTTGATCCCCGTACTAATTTCTAATTTCTAATTTTTCTCAGATCTGTCCCATCGAAGTCTACTACACATTTTACTTAGAAAGGCTTTAGAATGATAAATGAAACAGAGGTGGAGATCTTTTTTGCATTTCTATACTCCTTCCCATAAGTATTGACAAAGTGAATATAGTGTTTCTAGTCCTTTTATCAGGCATAAAGCCAATGTACAAATTATATATGTAAAACACCATAAATGTAATATTTGCATTACATCTTTTATTATGTACATATACCATAATCGAGAGAAAAAGGCTTTCTATGAAATAAAAAAAAGTAAATTCGATCCACAGTACATTATAAAGCCTAGACAAAACATCGAGCTATATGGCCAACGTATTGAAGACCGGCATCCGATTGAGGTGAAAATCAAGGACTGCTTTCGCAAAGAGCGGACGTTAAATCTCTTCACTGATGTAAGATCAAAGGATGAAACACGCGAAGAGTGGCTTCTTTTTCCACCGCAGAGCTTCTAAGAATTTGTTGAGTCAGATTCTATGCTCAATAAAGTCAATAGATACACCGTGAATGATGTACTATTCGCACTTCGCGTGTCCTTTCCAATCAAGCCGAAGTGTTTAAAAATACGAATAGAGAGCTGACAGAGTCGGCAGGTCTACGGTTTCGATACTGTATCGCTTATGTGTTATATTTGAATGTGTTTGTACATACATATATATATATATATATATATATATATATATATATATATATATATATATATATTATATTCAAACACATACATACATACATACATACATACATACATACATACATACATACATACATACATACATACATACATAACTTTTATTTACCGATCCACTTCATTCGTCCATAAATTTATTGTTTTTCACGATCTTCTTTGCAAGCTTGCAGGATAGTTTTGTTTGTTTGTTTGTTTTTTAATCAATTCATCTTTTTATATTCATTTAAACATCATTAAATTCAGCATAGGTTAATTAGTGGATATAATAGGAACTATAGGCAAATCCATTCTTGATATGGTAAGATACGCCATCTTCGATATCTGGTATCCAATAAAATAGATTTTTCTAACAAGTATTTTCTCAATATCATCCGTTTTCCATACAATTTTCTATTTGCTTTGTTCATTGCATGTTATTAAAAAGGTCCTTTTTTCGAAACTCGGTATTTGATAGTTAACATTAACAACGCTCTAAACAGATACTCGTATCTAGCAAAGTTTGAAAATTCAGAACAAATCTCTAAAGACTCATGTTTTGGTTCTCTATGAGCGTTTATTGCAGAAAATGTATATTATTTATGCAAAACGTAGACATTACGATAAATTTTTAAACAGGTTTCATATACAACATCAGAAAATCTAACGCATAACCTTTTTAAGGAGATAGCTGTTTGTTACATAAAAAAACTGACAAAAATGCAATTGAAATTTCTATTAAAATAGTACGAATAGTCCCCAAAATCCTCTATGATTCTTCGATATAAGTGTGGTCTTTCTCTTGTACTGTCAATAATAGCAGGTCGGTCCAACTTCCTCGATCTTTTAAGAAACCCTGTTTGAAACACACATTAGGGATAATCTTCCACTACTCAACCAGTTTTCATTTAACCTTAGAAAGTTATTGCTGCTATCATTACCAACTGACCTTGAATTAAATCTTTCAATAATCGTTATTCTCTGTCTAGCTCTAATAGCGTTTGCCTTCCATCTTTCCAGTGATTGCCAAGTGTTCTAGATCCTTGTATTGGCAAAAGTTGCCTCCATTAGAGAATATTCAGTTGACCATTGTTATAAGTATATTAACTGTTCCCATTATCTGCGTGTTCACAGATACTCGTGTCAAACTTGATTCTGTATTGTTGACGAAAGAAAGTTCTTGCGTTCGGAAACAAATACTCTTTGTTGTTATTTATACAGAATCATGTTTGACACGGCTTTGAGGATAATATGAATAACAACTACTTTGAAATAAGAGTAATTATGTGACATCATAATTGTCTAAAGGGAAGGACCCAAACTGGGTTCTGGTTGTAAATACAACAAAACAAAGTTAAGTGAACCGAACAGGTTGAAAACTAAAGTAAAAAAATTTTGAAGTCATTGTTTGTGAAGTGATTGTCAGGTAGCTGGTTCTCCCTAAGACCAGGCTTCTTGTAAAGTAATAAAACAAAATGAAGATTTTAATACAAGTTATAATAAATTCAAAGTCATTTATGTCTTAAACGATTTTCAGGTGGTGGACCAGGTTTGTTGTGGGGCTGTAGAGCTCTTAAAGCATTGGGTATGCGAGTTGTTTTTCTGAGTGGGGATTTGTCAGCTGCTGTGGCTGGTGTGTTTGGTATGTGGGTGGGTTCTGACTCAACTACTGTATCGCTGATAAAGCTGTCAAAAGGTGGCTGGGAATTGTTATCGGGTGGAGTTCTAGACTGTTCCTGCTCTGGGGTGTTGACTGGTGCAGGACATGTAGCGGGAGCAGACGTCTTTGATGTTGTTAAGACTCCGGGTGTAGTCTGTGTGCCTATGGCAGTACGTGAGGATAATGTGGCCACTGGGGATCTGGCTATCACGGGATGATATAAGCGGAGGAATTTTCTGTTGCCTAGGGTTACTCTGCCTGATCCATCCACTCTATACTAATCACGTACTGGTCAAACTGGCGAACCTCAATTAAAATTCCTGTTTTGTCCCATTGTGTGGTCCAGTTTGATTTTGAATTCGTACACAGTCGCCAACTGCTAAAGGGGATAAGACGCGGGAGTGAGCTGAAAGTCTTTCAGTATCTCGCATATGGCGATTTCTGAGAGCCTCTTTTCTGTTGGATGTTCTCTTTTCTGTTGCCAAGTCTTGTGTGGTAAGTATTTCCCAGGATGAATTGGTATGAAGTCACGAATTGGCCGCCCAAAGATGCACATTGCTAGGGAAAACCTTGTGTCCCTGTCAGGTGTATTGCGACACTGAAGAATAGCTCGTTGGATTGAATCAGTATCGAGGCAGCCATCGCGCCCGGGTCTGTCAATGATGAGTCTTTTTATGGTCTTCACACCTATTTCGGCCCTGCTGTTGCTGTGAGGAAATGCGACAGATGAGAGGCGGTGATGAACACCCCAGTTGCCTAAGAATGTTGATGAGGCTGTAGATGTAAACTCCGGGCTACCATGAGATGAGAGTTCATCACTGATTCCGAATGTTGTGAATGTGCGTCTGAGGCTAGATATGAGGCCTTAGGATCCACCATGTGCCCTCTCGACAATGGGCCAGTTGCTGTATCTGTCGACGATCACTAAGTAGTAAAGTTTTGGACATATGCATATGAAAGGGATATTGGGGTTGTATTGGTGGGGTGGGGGGAGCATTTGATTGTGATGGAGCTATACGATTACAAGGGGAGCACCGCGCACGCATTTCACTCATTGATGATGCCATGACTGGCCAGGAGAATGAGGCTTCAGTGCGTGAGCACATCTGGGAGAGACCGTGATGGTCTGAGTGGAGTGCTTGGAGGACCTTGTCACGAAGGCTGGGAGGTATTATGACACGTTCATTGAATAAAGCCACACCATCAAAACTGGTTAGTTTGTCTCTGGATTGATATATATCGCCTGAGTTCAGCTGGTAGATGGTCCTTTGCCTCAGGGAATCCATTTCAATGAGGTCAATAAGTTAGACCATTGATTTGTCACTGTTGGTGGCCACACGAATATCGTTCCAGGTAATGGAGCTAATTCCACCTGGAGAGTCTTCTTCAGTGAAGCACAGTGTAGGTATATCTGGCTGTGCTCTGATAGCCATAAGGAAGCTATGAGGTATGTTTGGGAGCTTGTTGTCGGTGGAAACCAGGTTTGATCATCAGGTAGACTAAGGTGATTGGCAGCTCCAACTGGGTTGCGTGAGATAGTGTCTGCAGATATGTGGCGGATTCCTGAAATATGGGTGTCTATGCAAAGAAATCCGGTAAACCCCGACGCACCATTGATCATCCGGCTTTGAGTCGCCATGCTACAAGTGAAACACACCATACACAATCCCCGTTTCACCAAGCCCGCATGGTCCCACCGGACACACTGAAGACCACTTTTGATGCCTGGAACGGCTACCACAGGATTGCTCTTGACCCTAAAGACAGACACCTAACAACTTTCATTACACCTTGGGGTCGCTATAGGTATTGCGTGTGCACTCAGGGATACATAGTATCTGGAGATGCATACACCAGACGCTTTGACGAAGTCGTTAGTGACATTAACAATAAAACAAAGGTCATAGATGACACAATCTTGTGGTCTCCCTCCATTGAAGACAGCTTCCTCCAGGCGGCAAAGTGGTTGGACTTGTGTGGCCGAAATAGTATCATCCTCCACCCTTCGAAATTCTTCTTTTCTAAAGAAACTGTCAATTTCGCAGGCTTTGAAATCACCCCCTCAACCGTTCGCCCATGTCCACAAGTTCTGGAGGCGATCAAAGGATTTCCCAAACCCGACACCATCACTGATGGAAGAAGCTGGCTTGGACTTATAAACCAAGTAGCATAAGCTTTCGCATAGGCAGAGAGAATGCAATCATTTCGCGCCCTATTGAAACCCAATACACCATTCAAGTGGACTAATCACATGGACAACCTCTTCGAAGAAACCAAGGCTATCATAATTCAAGAAATACAGAGAGGGGTGGAAATATTTGATAAAAGGAGGCCAACATGCCTTGCAACAGACTTCAGCAAGGATGGCATCGGCTTCTGGCTGCTTCAAAAACATTGTGAATGCACATCAAGTAAACCATTCTGCTGCCGTCTAGGATGGAAAGTCACACTAGTGGGCAGTCGCTTCACATCGCCGGCTGAATCAACGTATGCTGCAATTGAAGGAGAAGCACTTGCTGTAGTTGATGCCCTTGAAAAAATCCTCCATTTCTTTTTGGGTTGCCCTAATCTGATCATTGCAGTCGACCACAGACCCCTTCTTAAGGTGTTTGGTGACAGAAGCTTAGAAGCCATCCCCAACCCACGATTAAGAAATTTGAAAGAAAAAACATTGAAATACTGATTGCCCATATCTTTAGTCTCTTTACAACCCCGCCAAATGCGGGTCCTATTAATTTTCAGGCTCTGTGTTTATCTTCTGTTTGTCACACACGTACCATCCAAAGGCTTGGGAGGGCGTAGAGAGTATTAAATTGATCATTGTTTATAAATATATTAACTGTTCCCATTATCTGCGTGTTCACAAATACTCGTGTCGAACTTGTATTGTTGACGAAATAAAGTTCTTGCGTTCGGAAACAAATAGTCTTTGTAGTTATTTATCCGTCTTATAATTTAGTACAAGATTAGCTTCTTTCATTACAGAGCCGTTAAAATTTTTTCCGTCCTTGACATCCTCACCATTATTCCGATGGATCATATCTGTACCTATCCTGTTTTCTCGCTGTTTCCTTGTTTAGTGTCCAACAAAAAGTTACATGAAACTGCTAGATTGTATTGTGGAGGCAATATAATTTTTTTTTATCTTCATGTATGAATGACAGTTTTTGATTGGTCATATTTTAGCTAACCTTGATTACATAATACGGTAATTTCTACTTATTCTGGAATGGTTGCTGATCTTATAAGCCTGTGTATTGCATAACTAGTATTTTCTAGAAGCTGTGGGCGATGAGTAAGTTCTATGCGAATGGCTGTGACATTGTTAAGTTGTTTGCAGAGATGGCTGAAAGACAGACTGCTGATGTTTATAAATTTGTAGACCTGCAGAGAGAGATACCTGGCTGCTCTAAAATTGTTCTTGATTTAAATTAGAACAATTTTCGTTCAATTTTCATCAAGACTTGGAGCGATTTTTGTTCTTTAGTGTATTTGAAAGAACTCATTGTCACAGGCCGAGTTCAATTAGATATATAACTCAATATTACAAAACCATTCGTGACAAGATCATTTTACCACATAGACTGAAAAGATCAGGAGACACCGCACATCCCTGCCTCATACCTCACTTGAAGGAGGATCTGAAATAACTATATGTTATCAATTCTTACGGATGCAGTTTGATCCCAGTACAGATTCTCAGATTTCGCATTAATGTCTAATTTTTCAAGCATACAAACGGCTCTTTGCGTTTTACTTTGTCATATGCCTTAAAATAATCAATGACACAGAGATGGAAGTTTTCTATAAATCTTTCTATAAACTTTGACAAAGTAAATCACGCGTTTCTTGACCATTTACCAAGCACAAAGCCAAATGTTTTGCGGATATTTATGGTCTTAGATTCTTGCGCATTCTATGCATCAAACCTAACTGGAATTAAACTAATTGTGCTATGAAGTTCATATTTTGTTGTCCCTGGTCTTTTAGGCAGTACAATAAAAACAGATTTACAAAGATCTTCGGAAATTGTCCTCTGTCATATATCACATTTAGGAGTTGGTTCGTTGGTTTTTTGGTTTTTTTTGTCAGATCCTTTCGCCACGCCAATTATCTAATGTTATGGTATGTTGTCTGGTCTTAAGGCCTTTCAGATTTTCATTTTCTTTACGGCTGCCTTCACCTGTTCTTAGAATATAGTGGGAACCTGTATGCTTTCCCTTATTTTTGATTTTTTATTCTTAGTATCTTTAAAAAAATCCTCAACATATTCTGACCATCTGTTTAGTATTTCGTTCTTTTCCATCATTGTTCATACTTCTTTGATTTAAAACAGCCAGGGCTACTGCATTTGATTTTTTTACTTTTCACATCGTTTTTTTTTTTTGCTCATCCATAAATTAGCTGTCTATGTTTAGCTTTTGCGTCATTGAAAAATCCTTTTATCTTTTGCCGCAATGGTTTTTATCTTGATTTTTTTTTTATTGAGCTTTTGTGTTTTTGGCTTCTCCTTTTTTTTTTTGTATTTGCAACTTTCTACCATCAAATCTAGTATTTGTTTATACATCAATTTTTATGCTCTTTTGTATATTTTTTGGGGGGAACATTTTTCTATGTGACTTCGTTAAGAGACTTTTTAACACTGATCATAGTTCTTCTACTTCTGAGGTGTTGTTCTAAGTCTTATATTTATTTTGCTGCAACAATTTTGTCTCTTAGCTTTCCCTCAGATTTTAGTAAATCCATTTCAAAGTTTAGATAAGCCTTTACCTTTTTAATTTTTTTAGTTTGCTTTTAAAATTACACATGACTGGAACAAGATCTAAATTACATACGGCTCCCGCCAGTGATTTTGATGTTTTGATGGCAATACGGAAGAACCGATAATCTGTTTTGTTTTTACTTCCATCATCTTGGATATTCCATCTCCACTATCGCCTACGATGGTTTGATACCAAGTATTCGTGATGATAAAATCATTGATTTGGCCCCATTGAATTTGTCTTATTCCCAATCCTACGTTTATTTACAGTCCCTTTACCATTGCGACTAACAACATCCTCTACCTTTTCAGCCCAAAGTTATTTGATTGAAATTTCCCATTATTATTATTATTGATATATAGGAGTTTAGATAGCTCTTTGTTTTTTCTTTATCTACATAAAAAGTTCCTACTTCTACATCTTCACGATCAGATATTGGTGTCTGTAAATTTAACAATTCTTAGCTTTAATGATTTAACTACCAGTTAGCTACAACTATTCCGTCTGAAATTGGATATCAGCGTCCCAGACTTTTTGCTGTTGTTTCATCAAATAAGACACGAACGCCTCTTTTATGCACATTTATCTTATGAGTGGATTAAAGTTTTTTTCTACCTAGATTTATGGAACCTGCGTTTTTACATCTTAACTCGGAAAGCCCTAGGATGTTTTGTTTTATTTTGTCTATTTCTTGATTCAAATTATCTAGCTTACCTTTTTGGTGCAATGTAACTACATTTCATGTTGCTAGTTTTAATGTTTGTTTAGTATTAATTTTGCTTACAGATGCTGCATGACGATGTGGAGCCACTTACTACGCATGGCTATCCCTGCCGAAGGAGGGATTTGGATCCGAATCACAAACTCCCCAAACGTTGTTAACTAAGATCTTGGAGAAGCTTCAAAATCATTATAAAAAATATTGAGAAATTACAGCAGTGCTTTTCCTTTGTCGCCGGTTTGTGATAGGGCTCTCCGCTAGCCTTTGTTTTGTAACTAACCTACAAGGTTGTGTGGGTCTATGGATAGCCCTTGCACTTATTAGGATCTTCCGCCTGTCTTTAGCAGGTCTTATTTTTAGTTCTACTGGGTTCCACTACCCGCCTTACCAATTTAAAGTCGATGGAGTTACATTTAGTGGCCAATGTCCAACGGATGCAGTTCAAAGTCATACCCCGTACATACTTTCATCTCCTTAAAAAAATAGAATTCGTTTGGATTCGCTCCGAGGGCAAGCTATTGAGTGCAAAAAAATAATCGATACCTCTTCTTTAGTGTCAGAAATACGTTATCGATGATACAACATGAATATATATTTATATATTTTATAATATATATGTATATATATATATTTTATATATATATACATATTTATATGTATATATATATATATATATATATATATATATACATATATATACTCTTATATCTTTTTGTGAACTCTGGTAAAGGCAATGTTTCCATGGAACATGAAACTGAAAATCGATACTTCAAATATATCACAATTTCAGGACCTGACATTTCGGACAAAGTAGGAGACTTTTTTTCCCTTTTTTTTTTAACCATCGTTGCCATTTTTTACATACTTTTCATTCCCCCCATTAAACCGTCGTAATAGCATTTGAAATCAAGGAAAAAAGACAAACACTTCAAAATCTTCTATTTTGATGCTTCAAAAGCAACGAAATTGATTGATTTTGCCCGATACTATTTGAAGAAGTTTGTTTGAAACAGAGGATTGGTAGAAAGGTATAGATGTGTGTCCTAATCTTAGCTAGAAACTATTTAGTAATGGTAAACAAGATGAAAACAAGAGATGAGGTCTATTAAAAAAACTTACATAAGAAGCTTTTTCTAAGCAAAGTTCAAAGGTTGCCCGAATCATCATTAAATTGAGTTAGAAATGCAAACCGAGACAGTAGGCTTATGATGAAGGAAGAAACTATTAAATCTAGACACAGATCACTGTAGTGAAAATCTTAAATTTTTTTTTTTGTTTTTGTTTTTGCCTCACAATCCTATTTCTTTCTATCTCATACACAATCTTTTTCTTTCGATATTTGCTTCCTGCAGTTGCCTTTTCATGGTAGAAGTGCGTAGTTTGAAACGAAGTCTTTTTATCTGGAGAGAGCAAAAATAAATGCAAAAAGAAAAATTAGATATTTTTTATTTAAATAACCATCGATATTTAACAGACTTCATTGATGTTACCTTTGCAATTGATTTCTATCGGAATAAATCTTAAGAGCTGAAAATTAAGGTTGAAAATTTAATTTGCACTCACACGTCTCCGATTTTTAAAGCCTTGTCTCACTTTTAAAAAATCGTTAAATGCCTGTTTTGATCAAAGGAAGCAATTTTCTTGGTGGCAAATTGAGCTTTGGCCTAAGCACGAGAAGCTGTTGATTCTCTGTACTTGCCTATGTCAGAAGCGATTTGAATCAATAAGCTTAAACACATCAATCATCACTGCGATGGATTTGAAGAAAGGGTAATGCTAAAGCCTATGCTTTGCCTCCTTAAAGATTTTACTTGTATTTGTACGAAAAAAAATAAACAATGAGAGCTAAATCAATAAATGAACTTTTTAAGCCTTATTAGAGATTTGTAAAGGAAGTAAATTCCCATTGGAAAAAAGACTTTGTATAAAGTTGAACTCTATACTGTTACCAACGTGCCGTCTCTTTGCTTTGGTGATTTTCATTTACCTCATTATCAAATAGTGAGATAAAACCTTTTAATGAATCATAAGGAAGATATAAATTTATACATAGGAAGATTGAGAAAGATACAAACATTCGGGACATAAAGATTTAATTTTGAGAAACTATTGAGAAATCCTTGAAAGAGACGAAATAATTGTCTGCATCTGCTTTTCGATACGTGAATAAAAAGAAAATAGAATAAAACGAAGAACTAAGGTGGGGTTGGAAAAAAGAATCTGAATGTTCAACATTCAAATGTTTGGAGTTTTTTTTTGTAAACGGAGTTTCTGTTGTTGTTGTTTTTTTTTTTTTTTACTTGGGGCTTCGTTTTTTATCTTTCCAAGAACATTTGGACCCACTTTGGTGCCTTAGTAATTTGCTTTCTTCTACATTGCTTTTCAAATTCGAATACTTTAATTAAGAGATACAAAACATTTGAGATCACATAAGAATCATTGTCTGTCTCTCTTTTTCTCTCTTGTTTAAGTTACTGAATGACTGAATTTATGTAAACTAACTGCTCTGTTTAATCAAGCGAAAGGTTGACGTTTCCTTGTTTTTGTAATTGCCGGTATTTTATTGTAGATTTTTTAGATAGTTTATTGATCACTACTGATATTAATGACCGTCTCTTCGGTCTTGATGAAACTTACAGCATCTACTTCAATCGGTTTTTTTAATACTTCCTGGGTTTAAAAGACTTTTATAATATACATTGTGGCGAAGACTATCTAAAGAAGACTATCTCGACTCTCTGTTGACTTCAGCGTGAACATTAAGACTTTCAACGGCTTGTTAATATTTTGCTAACGTTTAAGTTCCCCGAAGGCGAGACCAAAGTGTAGATATCTAAACGAAGTTCAAGAACCAAGTCATCCCAGTCATTCTTTTTCTCTGTTTTCGTCGAAATCCTGAGATCCAGATTTTTTCGCTGCCTGCAATTAATTTCTTACCTTTGACTTTGTCTTTTTAATTTGAACATGTCATAGGTCACTACAGCTTTTTTTTTCGGGGGGGGGNNNTATATATATATATATATATATATATATATATATATATATATATATATATATATATATATATATATAATGCCCAATTGCTTTCTGATCGTTGTTCCTAATGTCCTTTGAGCGTGCCAACCAATTTTCTCTGCTTGTTTGTGATAACCCAATACCCGTACTGGGCAGCTAGTTATAATTAGGAGATGAAAGTGTAGGTGGCAAGACAGAAATGGCAGACTACCTCACGATGTTGTATACTAAGATAGTTAATCTTAACTCTGCTCCCGAACATTCTAAGCTGATGCAAAAATTTATAAGGATTTTCAGTTTTTTATGTAGATTAAAATAGACAGTGCAATTGAAGCCGTTCAAGTTGACAGGATTTACAAGAAACATATAAATACTATGTGGTTATACTAATTTTTTTTAATTTTGAAAGATAATTATAAAACTTTCTCCAGCTTTTTTAGTGCTGTTCTTAGTTCCAGTAAAATTAACTAATTTATGACATATTACTTTTGTTTAATTTCATTCAGTCAACTGAAAAAATTACCATATCGACCGCGCCTAGTTTAAAAATGACGGCTATTTTTCTTTGAGAGAAAAATTTGGTGTACTCTAATAAACAAAAAAAAAGACGTGCTAAATAGTTGGACCTAGAGCTCTTTTTTTAAGATGGAACCACGCTAGTCAAAGAAAATTGGTCTGCTATTAAATACCTCCCTTATTCAGGAGAACCAATTTACTCAACGTAGACCAAGCCCTGGTCTGAGCCCTTTGAAAGACTATAATACCAGTTTTTACGGATCTTGGTCAAAAACACTTGCCCCAGAGACGCGGGTAAAATTGTCACATCCGAAAGCTGAATGATGAAAGAAAGAAAGGAAGACTTGAAAAAGTATACATAAGACCCAAAATTATATCAAGTAATCCTAATATATTTATGTACTTAAAGGTAAAGTGAAAGGGAAAATGTCGAAAATATTTGCCTTCTTTAAAATGTTATATAGTTGTCATAAAAACGTATAAAATAAATATAAATCAGACAAAACCTTAAATTTCTATTTAATAAAAGAAATAAAATCTGTAAAGATATGAAAAACGTTTAGCCTTTATTTTGGCTTCATCAGTTACTTTACATTAAAGAAGACATTACGGCAATGCGCTTTTTATGTTTACAGGAATCTTGATTCTTTCAAGAATAGAAATTTATGTTTCACATTTAATTTATACCTATGTCACCATCCATATGCGCATCCCTTGGGATGCTTACATTTTTATTGTTGTTCACATGCATGCTGCTTTTCCTCTTTCTTTTACTTCCCCTAGAAAGGTAGATATTGAAACATTAAGACGAAGAATTTTTTTTTTCCAAATAACGCTTTCTTGTTTGAGGATTATTTTTTCCGTATTTGACATACGCATAAAATGATTCATTTCCAAAGTTCACAAGGATCAATTTAAACGGTATTCAATAAGAGGAAACGCTATGATTTTTGTTTCCAAAATCAATGCGATACAGTTCGAAACCAATCTTTTTTTTCACACAGCGTAAAACTAAACATGATTTTAATTTGAAAAATACAACATCATGAAAACCAATATATGGCAAGCTTGATATTTAGCACGTTTGTGTTAAGCAATTTGATGAAGAATAGTGTGTTTTTATAGATAAATTGTAAACCATCATCATGGTCTTTAGAAATCGCAATTTTTACACACATTTATTTTGGCAGTCCTCATTAAATAAAACTGAGCTTGCGTTTTGGTCTCAACCCTGAAATAACACACTTTGCACACGATAGCTTACAGCACCTTACAATATTATCGCTTAAAATGCAATTCTTCAGAAAAACATTATTAAACTATCAGTTGCAATACTTTTATGCACAGATATCTTAAACACCATTATTTACAAGACTCTTATATAAAGATACCTTTGAGAGCCGTCACTGAACATTCTGTTACAAATGGATATCTTTGAACAGCATCGCTTATAATACTCTTACACATAGGTGTCTTAGAGCACTATTATTTGCAATACTCTTTCAAAAGGATGTGTCCTCGCTTTAAAAACTCTTATAAATGAACACCTTAAAATATCATCGATTAAAACACTTTCAAAAATGCATGAGAAAATCATCACTTCAAAGACTTTTATACATAGCTGCCATAAAACACGATCTCTTCAGATATTCTTAAACATAGATATCTGACAACACCACTACATACAATACTATTATACAATAATACTTTATAACATCATCGCACTTTTTGTTGTGTGGGCAAAGTGGTATCGAGATTGGTTATATCTTTCTCAAAGGCTAAGTATTGGATAAATAGATCTTTAAATTTCTTAAAATAAAAAAGTCAGATCCATACTGTAGTAAGGCTGTGATGTTTTTTCCTAGCATGCTGCATTGTTGGCCTCTGCTGTCTCCTAAGAGACCAAACTTATTAAAAAAAGAATGATAAAGGTAAGATTGGAAAAAGTCTATTTATACACCCCCTTCGAAGACAGCTAGAGATTTATGTCATCCACAATGGTAGACAGCATGGCATGCTCATCATCAGACTTTGATACTAAAAATCGTTAAGACTTTCCAAAATATATTTGAAATCAGCAATGGAGGCTTATGACAGAAGATTTAGGAGCTAAATATACAGAATCAGAAGAATTAAATTGGAATTTAATCAAGGTGGGCTTCAGAAATCACTGTGTTTATTTTTAAAAGTGATAGGGCTTTTCCGACGTATCTCGATTTTTAATATGGTATTGGGTGAACACAGTCTGGAAAAGAAAGATAAACGATTTAAGAAGACACTCTGGCCCCCCTACACAGTGCTATTTCTCACGTAAGATCGTTGGTATACAAATATATTCATCATCAAACCAACTTTTCATGAGGATGGGATCGTATTTAAGTATAATCCGATGGCCTAGCCAGGCAGGTTTAAGTAAAAGTAGATGTTTTCGAAATGAAAAAAATTGGAAATTGAACAAACAAGTCCAAGGTACTTAAATTTATGCCTTTCCACCGAAAAAAAGTTGACCAAGATTAGCATGCGTCTTTTGCAGTAAAAAATGGCTGGCAATTTTTTTTCCAAATACAACTCCTTTCTCTCTCGGTATGGTCCATCACTATTTTGCATCAGTAAAAGATTAAAAAAATCAACGGCTCAAGGCTAAATCCTTACAGTTTAAAAAAAATCAGGGCAGGCTGTATAGGCTAGCCAAAATATATTATATTTTGGCTAGCCTGCAGCTCTTTATTTTTTTCTGATAATTCACAGTCGAAAAAATACGTCTACTCAAATTATTAGCTTATGCGCCCGAAAGAATAATTAGATCTTAATCTCTAAAGTAATTTGCTAAGCATACTTGATGTTTCAAAATCCTTCTAGATATACATATATATTTTTTATGTACCCTGAAAAATTAAGGGTAATTCTTTTCATTATCTTCTAGCCAAATGCATTGCTGATTTTTATTATTTCATTTAAAGATAATCTCAAAGAAAAAAAAAAGTTGGCCACCAAACAATTTATCCCGTGTTTTTTCGTTTAAACCAAACTTGGGCACCAAACATTTAATGTTGCGGAATACAAAGTTCCGATAGATTATTGTCATTAAAATGTCTACCGGCAATATATTTTATTTCGCCAGTCTAATAAGGTTTAAATAAAGTTATAAAATGTCGTTTTATAAATCCGTAAAACAACTTCGGGATTTTAATTTATTAATTTGATATATGCCTACTCAAAATGGCATGATCTAAAGTAAAATATCTATGATTTTGCGGATGTTATTGACGCCCCACAAAAATGCTAAACTTTGTCAAACGCACCGTATGCTACGACCTCTCAACAGTGTAGTTGAAAAGAAGGGCGGCATGTCGTTGCCCAGAAAAGTGAGATTAATGAAATCTTATTTTAAAGTTATCCAAGCCTCTTTAGAATATAATGTGACTTGGAGCTGCTTACCCTTTGAATCATTTAAAATTCTAATGACATAGCAGATCAAATTTTTTTACTGTTGTTTGAATTTTAAAAAATACGAATTCTCACGTCATATGATGTTCTTAAGAAGGTAAATGTTCATTAAAAATTTATGCTAGGCATCTTATTATAATGGAAAGTGGAGCTAAGCTCAAACGTGTAACGCCTGTTATGGATCTGAGGTCAATACTTTTCTTTATTATTTTCTAAGGTGGTCTCACGCATTATGACGCCATTCCCCTCGAGTTTCTGGACCAGTTGCCATGTTATTCAGGACTTGGGGCTGGTGCCCAGTTCGTGCTTGGCATTTATTTGTGCCACCATTTTGTGCGAGGAATCTGAACAACTTTTTGCGTCCTGCGGCGGAGGGCCTGGTACCTTTCGCGATTCTGGACCGTCAAGCATAAGGACACCGAACCTGTTTCCGGCTTTCTACCACCTGTTTTAGCTCCTGTGTCCAAACGGGTAAGTATCTTTTCAGGATTCCTTTGAGTACCACGCGCCTCGCGGCCTTTATGACCGCACGGGCAAAACTGTCGATCTATAGGGATGTTATTGAGTTTTAGGATTTTTAATTCCAATGCCTCGCGAAAGACGCCCCAGTTCGCTTTCATTTTGCCTTGCTCTCCCGGCCTTGCACTGTTGCACAACTTATCGTGATTAGTGCCGGCCGATAATCAGAACCGACATCTTGAGTATCTCTCTCCTTAAGGCCTCAATAAGGTCGAAGGAGACCAGTGCAATGTCTTGCGGTGTAGATCTCCTTTTGTGAGTAATGGAAGTTGTATTTGGACTCCTCTGTTACCAGAGAAGTCAAATCAGAAATCTTAGTCATATCCACAATCCATTGACCTACCTGGTCGTCAATTTCCTGTATGAAAGTCTGGTGATGTGCATTCGCTATCCTTACAAACCTTTAGTTGGTATCGCTTAATCTAGTGAAAAACTCGTATGTCAATGGGTGGTTGATACATTTGTAGACCTTTCTCATTCCACCATACGTCTTTGGACCATTAATCAGTTCCCGTCGCGGTCGGGATGTGTTGCACGCGCGCCTTAAGGTCCTTCTGATAAATTTAGCTATTCATAAGCACGCTTTCCTTCTAGGATGACAATCGCACCGGAACATCCCGTAAGTGGACGGCCAGGATAATATTCATCCTCTCTGGATGAGGAATGTCAGAACCTCTGTGTGTCTTAGTGTCATGCAGCCCTGTACATTTAGTTGTTCTATCTTGGGGGAAGCGGTCTTAGAAAACCTTACTAGGAGCCGTCTTGGCGCAAATCGAGTAACATGGCCCTTATCGTTCCGTGTGCGCATATAAAAAATCATGATTAAGTTTTGTGCGGCGATTAACCATGGCCAAACTTTGTGAAGCCTTATGATTACATATCTTTATTATAATGGAGCTAATTTCAAACGTGTAATGCCTATACAATTTTTTTAGATCATGCCATTTCTTGTGGGAATATTTTAAAATTCTCAAGTTGTTCCACTGATCTACAAAACGGTATTTTATAACGCTATTTAAACCTTATTAAGTATGCAAAACAAAATACATTTCAATCAGCCACAAAACTGGGGTCGCCACGTTTTTCTGAGTGAACTACATCTATCTGAGGCCCACCAGGGTTGATTTCTAGATCTTTAGAGTATTATGCGTCTGAATCTGACTGAGTAATTTTATCGATCTAGATTTCTAGATTTAGGCCCAAACTGAATCTGGTAGACTGCCCAACTGATCTATGACTCTAATTGTGACAGTGTCATTTTATCTATCTTATTTAATCATAGTCCTTTTTCACGGTCTGTAGAAAGGGGAACTTGTTAAGCTTTACAGATATAGGTTTATCTCATTTGAAATTGGGCGAGCTTATGGCCAAAAAGGTTTTCTTTTTATTTCCTTATAATCACATTAAAAAAGAACAATAAGATTTCATACATTAACATTTGGTACTATTAGCCTCAAAAGGAAAATAAATAATTGTTGTTGTTATTATTATTATTATTATTTTTTTTTTTAATTTTTATTATTATTATTATTATTATTATTATTATTATTAT
>BLXT01002055.1:578508-588508 GCA_019648995.1 Plakobranchus ocellatus | reverse complement strand
AAATGAAAGTGTTGAACAGCTCATGCTTTACAATGAGCTTAGTGTTGAGCGTGTGAGAATCGTTCTAGCAGTTATTTATTACTAGATCTAGCTGGGTACCCGTTAGAACGCAGTTAAATGTGAGATATGAGAGCAATGGTCAGTTACAAAAAGAACAATGCTAACTCCTATATGTTAGATGAATTCATAGATCAAAATGTGACCAGTGCAATGAGCTGAATGGAAATGTTTTCACATGAAATAAAAAGAGTTTATAGATTAAAGAAAAGATGACTTTGTACACCGACGGAACTAAATTTAATTAGTGTTCTGTTATCTAGGCTATTGTATGGAATAAGTCAAAGTGTGTGTGCGTAAGTGTTTTTGTGCGCTTTTTTTTTCTTTTGTTTTTTTTTAAAGTTTTAATAATTCCTTCATTTAATCATTATTGATTTTTTTAGAAATGTTATACAGAGTCATCTTTCAGAGTCATCCGAGACGGAAAGGAACCAGAAGAAATTGTCGCAGGCGCTCATACAGGCTTCGCTTAGAAACTTTAAAAGAGGTGATACGCCTTATTTCAAAAAGCTGGGGCTTTGAAGCATCGGATTTTTGACGATTAATTGGCATATAAATCTCGATTGATTGAAGTTTTCACGTGCGAGCGATTTCCTTAAGTAGAGTGGTTTTGGCGTGAAGAAAGTAAGATTGGCGTGGGCAGGGCCTACGCCACACAGACTCTAGTGTGTTTTTGGCGGCCGCCAATCAGACTTAAGAGTCTGTCTGGCCTGAGAGTCATTTTGGCGTGCTACACAGGGATCAATCCAAACGATTCAGAAGTCGTATTTTCCTAATTTCAAATAATTGCTATCACTATAAAGTGTCGTATTCATAACCTTATGAATGGTACAAAGTTGATAGAGTTTTACTAATATGTGCGCAACATATTAGGGAAGCAATGCGTTTTGGAAAAAAAAATAAAAGCAGTGTAAAGAAGGAGAAGGCAAGCCTCAAATTTCTGTTTCTCCAAAGTGTTGCTGTTACAGTCGACTCATCACACCCTGTTCTCAAAGTGAGTTTTCATTTGCCTCAAGACAACAAGAGTGGCATTTGGTGGCGGAGTAGATAGTGACTTGCTTTATAACTTGTAGGGTAGGGATATTTTTATATGCATTAAAGTGTATCACCAGCTCTCAGACCAACAAGGTTAAAAAAAATTTGCGAAATGTGGGTAGGCTGCATGATTCAAACACACTCAAAACATTCAGACACCAGACAAAAGCTTCAGCTAATTTAATTCTACTTTTCAAAGGTGAAAAAAAAAAACCAAATCAATTTGTGACTCATACCTTTTATCTTCAGGCTAAGGGAATTTTTCTTTTCTTTTTTTTATTCCGAAAAGCGTTTAGCAAATTTGTCTTGTGAAATAAACAAGCTCTTAATAACCACAATTTATCATAAGATTTTTTTAAATGCCGATAATAATAATAAAAAAAAGTTCTCGGCTGAAATAATGATTTGTTTTTATGTCTGGGATCAATATATAATGTGGATGTATAACTTTCATCTGAAATTGAATTATACCTCTATTAACAACTACACTCTCATGTTTGAAAATATTTTTTTCTAAATTTAAAACAAGTAATAAAAACAAATGTTTAAGGATTGTCCTTAAATCATTAGTCTTTTAAATATTCATCTTGGCGTTTCCCAGAAAATATGGTCTTTGCTTTTTTTAGTAGAAAATGTTACAGCTTGTAAGCAAAGGCGAACAGATTAGATTGAAAACAAAGAGAATTACATATCGCTTGAAGGTAATTGTTATATTGAAGCAATAGGTATAAATGTAACTTTTCTTTTAATTATATTGAAGCAATAGGTATAATATGTAACTTTTCTTTTAATTTATTTGAAGTTCTGCTTAATGACAATGTTTATGACTAATTGATACATTTTAAAGATGTCAAGGGTCGAATAGCATTTTATATTTTAATAATTCGCTCTAGTTCTTTTTTTGTTTTTGTTAAGATTTGAGTAGATTTAAATTACGGTTACCCGTTTTATTTTTTTATTTTTTTTTTTTTGAAAGAATTTTTTTTCCTTTAAGATGGAGTCTTATTTTGAAACTACAAACATTGTCAAAAATTGAGTTCCTTCTCCAAAAATGGAAAAAAAGAAGAAAAGAATACATTTTTATTTTCTTTTTAATTTTGTGAATTAAGCCCATGAGAAAGAAATTTGAAATTATAGAGCATCATGTTTCAGATTGTAGAACAGTATCTTCAGGCATGCAATACTCAGTGAAGATTAAACATATCTCACAAATGAAACCTACGCCTGTTATCACTTGATGACTTGGATAATTGATGCCTTATCTCTGAACAATTTCGAAGGAGGGCAGAAAAATCCATGCCAAGCAAGCCATGGAATGATTTTGTTTTAATATCCCACAAGGCGACAAGTTTAGAGGAAGGCCACAGACAGTTCTCACTGTCATCCTCAGTGGAAAACTTCGTTGGTTTGACCACCAACACTCTCGCCCCCATGAGTCCACAAACTAGGACAGATTGCCCGCAAGGGACACAACGTACTGTTGATCAGGGATGTCAGAAAGATGACGAGAGATAACTGAGGCGTCGCCGTCAGAGATGCGGAAAATTCTGAATAAATACTCGAAAGAAGGATATAAGATAAAAAAATCTTCTTTTTCTTGTTGTAAAAATATTGTTATTTTTGGAGCGTAATTTTTCTGTCAAAAGTTATAATCTCTACTTTGTTATTATTCTTCTGAATAAATTAGCTTTAACGATTGAAAGCCTTTGTGTTGCTTACTAGTAATGTAATTACAGTAAATGACTTTTCCTTTCTATAAATATAATGTTTTTTTTTTGTCTTTATTGTTCTGTTCTCATTTTTTATTATGATAAAGCCTAAAGGCGAAATGATTGTACATATTATACTCTGTGTTTAAATTTGTCCAATTATATTTAGTTGGTGCTTGTATCCTTTTACTACCCCGTATATTTACGTCTTTTCCTATAACCACCTTTTCATCTTCCAGATCCTTACACTTATTTCTTTTCTCTGTGGATGCGTATTTAATAACTTATTAGGGAAAAATAATGAGAACAAAATCGTGAATTAATCGCCCATAACCTTAATCAAGGTACGTGATACATTAAATCATAGCGCTGTATATTCAATAATTATGAAAGTGTTTATTCTTCGCTAGAAAAACAAAAAGCTAGGAAAAGTTGAGAAACCTTTAAAATACTAAGCTTCCGACCTAAATCGAAAAAAAAAATCTTTTTTGTTTTTTCTTTCATCACCTTTGTTTTTTTTTTTATAACTGAGGGTTTTAAAAATAAAAATTCCCCTTTTGCATTTCGAGTTTGTTTGATCACACACATGAATACCAACGAAAACATAAAATGGAACGCGAAGAATGGAAAATCGTTTCATACGCAAAGTCGTGCAGCAGAGATTAGTATTGTGAAATGCGCGCCCTCTCCCAGGGGATTTAGGTTTTTTACTTGTTTGTTTGTGAAAAAAAAAGAAACAATGCAACGATTTTTTTGCTTTCTTTTCTTTCATATTGCGTTAGAGCTGAGTATTTCCGTTACAGAAGTCTTTTAACAGTAAAAAAAAAAATGGTGCAAAACAAGGAAATATTTTGTGTGTTGATTTATCAATCTGTTTTGTTATACTTTGTGACATTAGAAAAGAGAAGGCAATTATTTCAGTAAGTTTCCAGACGATGTTCGTTCTGTTTGGAGGGAAGGATAGATTACAAATACTATGTCTTTTTTTTTTTTAAATGAATCAATTCAGGAAACTATCAACAGTATAAAAAAGTTTTAAAAAAACCCTATTATTTCTTTTGTCTTCATGCTGTTGTCTTGATATACTTATTAAGCCTACTGTTTTATATCTGCAGGTTCCATCATTGACTTTCTGGCAATGGCTTGTTATTGTAATCGCTTTGCGTAAATTTTTGCTTACTCTCGATCCTCAGCGAGTTTCAGGGAAGTACTTACCATGACCAAAGTCCATAAGGGACTTACTATCGGTCCTTGTTTACTCGCGAAAAGTACATTACGCTCACACCGGAGATAAAGAGACCTGTGAGGGTTGGGTCTAGTCTATTCAAAATAAAAGAAGAAAATAAGAATGAAAATTCCCTTTTCAAAAGTCCAGAAGTAAGAGCAGGCCAAATATCTGTTTTACTTTGTCGGACCAGCTGAATCGAGTCAAATTACGAATTACACGTTACACAATGGGAGGAAAAAAAAAGCTGTTTTACTTCTGTTTACAAAGTAAAGTAGTGTTTTGGCCACTCGAAAGAGACAAGGTGCAGTGGAGAATTTTCAACTGTTAACTCTGGCGAGATTAGAATAAGATTAGAACTTACCAAAAAAAGGCGAGAAAAAGAAAAAGATAATAAGAAAATAAGGAGCTTGTTTGACAAAATGACCATTAAAACTGAACGTAGGAACTAGTTTCTTTACTTATATGATAAACATTGACCAAACCAAACATGTTTTGTTCCCACTTTTTTACTGAGCGTAGTTGATGTAATGCGCACTCTTTCGCATAAACGAACAAGACAATGAATATTATGCACCTCCTCTTTCCCATTTGTTTAGTCATAGCCTATTTTAATATGCATTTTTTTTTCATAGTTTCAATTATTTAAACCGCTGGGCGGGCTGGTTTTTATCATTTCGCACAGAGATATTGTTTGAAAAACAGACTACACACCAAACTACTAATGCCATTTTTGCCTTCGAATTCAAAGCTGTGCCAGTTTCAGTCGCTTACGATTGTTACAATTTTTTTGTTTGTTTTGCCCTTAGAAACAGAACACTATTTTAAATAGCAGTTAGAGAACAGAATTGTGTTTCTATAAGGACAAAGGCAGCAAAATTATTACAAACTCGAACCGTCTCTCTTACGTGCCGTTTAAGACCCAGGCTACAGACCGTCTCAACGCACCCCTTGGCCTACACAGGGAATCCGAAAGCCTGAGATCACTATGGAAAAACTATTCGCACCGAAACCAAAAGCTACAGTCCTGTTTCACCACTTTACTTTAATTATAAGCCCATTAGTTTTTCCCAAGCCCTTAGTGTGATCAAACTACGAATTAGGGGAAAAAGCCAAAAAATCTAATTTCTATGCGCACGTTAATATTCTTTCATTGAAAGTCAACAGAATAAAGAAAAAGGCACCTTGAAAACAAATTGCTACGTTAAATACGCAACTAACAATGACTAGTCGGAGTCCGCCCAGTAAATGTTTCTCACGTATCCTGATTTTAAGAATTACTGGGATATGGCAACTTCAGTTTGAAAACAGAGGCCTCAATAATATTGCATGAGAAAATCTTCATGGAACCTTGCAGAGAAATGGCAGTGTCGGTAACTCTAAAGTTGTTCCCACTTTTATTTAAAGCTTACAGTACTCAACGTATGTTAAATGTTATCCATTGCCTTGTGCTTTTTCACTTTTATCTCCTCTTGTCAGGATGCAAGATCAACCTCACAGATGCGTAGGTGTAAACAAAAGAAAACATCATGTCCATCCAGAGTATAGTAAAACAGCGAGAGGTATTCGGCCCAAACTATTCTCAATAATGCACGGTCTAGCGGTCTCTTTCATAGGACAGATACTATCAGTAACGGCAACCTCAATCTCTCTTGCGAGATATGTTATCTTTGTAAGGTTTTTGCAACAATGTGTATACAGTCTAACAAAGAGTACTATAGTGTCTATTTAGATGTAACAGGAGCGTTGGTGGCGCAGTGATTAGCGCATCCTCCCTAGGATCTGCACGGACCCTCCTGTGGTGAGTTCGAGCCCTGCCATCGACGCCTTGACTTAACGGAGGGACTGAAAGCCTGCGATCATGTTTTTGTGGACTGGCTAACACAAAAATCAATCTAGGTCTAAAAAGCCACTATGGACCTCATGAAAACGCCAAACATTCTCAACCTTTAAAAATCTCTATCTGGGATAATATTTTTTAAATGACAAATGTCAAACTAGGACTCTTCGGGGCATAAATTAATGCTTAAATCAAAGATAACTGCTCACCAATTGTTAATGAGATCATTTACTAATTCTATTATCTCAAGCTTCTGGCCCCGACTGGGCTAAAACCGCGGGGATGAAAGCTTTAGTCAAACTTTCACTCTTCCCAAAAGAAGGGATAGCATCGGAAGCTTGTACGTTTCAAATGAATAGCCAAACCTATTGTTTTTTGTTGTTTTTTTTGTTGTTGTAATTTTGGGAAGAGATCGCACCTGGTCAAGAACTCCTGAAAGCGACAGTTTAAAAATTTAAAATTTACAAGAGTTTATGACTCAAGCAATGAGATAAACTCTGCAAAACAAAACTAACGCACCACGGTTCAAGACCTTTTTTCTGATTGTATTGGTTTTACTAACCTTGAAAACATGAATTAATTAAACATTAATTCATGTTGAATGTTGCATCAAACATGAATTAAACATTTCATGTTTAATGCAACATTAAATATGAATGTAATGGATAAATTAATTGAATTTTAAAATTAGCTTTCGTTAACTTTATGGGCAACATTTGCACGTCCATATTTTTGTGGATTTTATTAGTGCCTCACAAAAAATTTAAATAAGCTTTACAGATTCTCCCTGAGCTGTTTTATAGTAAGATTTCAGGTGCGATTTTAAACAAACAATTAAAAACAAGTCCCTTTTTCTCATATCCATTTTTACTAAGTCAATAAAAAAAATATAATTTTCATTTTACCTTTATCATGTTAATGAAGCTGATAGACTGAAATAGCTGCTGATTTGGAAGGGTTGGTAAAGTGATGGTTGCATGTACACCTCCAGCTTGTCAAATGCATTCCATGCAAATCCTTTGGTTTGGTCTGAAGCAGTGGTGCTTATGACCCAGTGAATCACCGCTAGGAAAAACAATGGGGAGAAGACACATCCCTACTTTATCCAGGACTTGATTTTGGACCGTTGACTCTGTCGTTTGTCAAATTTTACATAGAAATGATCCTTAGGACGATGTGACGTTTTAAGCGAACACATTCGCTGCCAGAATCTTACAGGGTGTATTGTGATGGACACTGTCCAAGTTTTTTTTTTTTTTCAAAAGTCGATGGAATCCAGGCATGGAGATGGGTTGTATCGACTGCTGAAGTATGGTACACAGGGCAAAAATTGGAATGTGGCAGAGTTAAAATATATACGGCCTAAAGCCATCTTCTCCTTATTGTAAAAACTCTGTGAAGACCTGTTTTTCGTCCGACCCGGAAGGTCATTTTTCGTGGAATTAAAAGAATCTTTCTTGTTCTTCCATTCCCGCATTAATGGAGATTTTCCCTTTTTCAAAATTCAATGATTTGTCCTTTTTTCCGTACATCTGCACGTCCTGTTTTGTCAATATGTTGACATGGCAACTTTGCACTTAGCATGTCTGCTGTGGCCCAGCTCTCTATAGAACTCTCTCTATGTTTTCTTTCTTTAAAAACCCATGAGTTTTCTCTGAGTGTAATGGGTTTCTCCTTCAATCCACTTATAAATAAAGAGCAGTCGAGTAATCTTTGAGTAGTAAAGCCAATATGAAAACAAAATTTGTTGCCTATATTGTCAGTCTCGGTAATGCAGATTTATTAACATAAATTCTAGATGCTTTGTGTTTCTCCTTGTTCATTATTCACTCAGTTTCAGTTTCTAATCCATCGTTTGTAGGCTATATTTTATGTTCTTTGTATGGTTTCCTGGGTAATGATTTTCATGTAACCGATCTCTTTGCTATTAGCTTACAGTAGTAATTCATTCTTTCTTTTTACTCATTTTTTTGATACGAAATCATGAAAAGGAGCTTTAGATATCAGCCAAATAAATTATACTCCTTGAACGTCGTAGATAATAATTTTTTTACAGTATGTCAAAGACATCAGGTTTCTTTGATTGTTAAATAATTAAGAACATTGGACTCATCCTATTTACCATCTTCAAGACACACGATTATGAAATTTAATTCGATGTCTTCGAAGGTTTTTTTAAAAATACATTAAAAAATGTTGAACTGAACCAGCAGCCAAAATGGGGAATCTAAGAAGTCGCATGTCTTCTACCCCTGCACGCTATTGACCCTCTCCTTCATACAGTAAACTCTATTTCATCATGGCCCAGTCTCTCTCATAGTGAATTATATGGACACATGTGGCGTCGCTTTCTGCTATTTTTTTTTTCTCGAAAAAGGAAATCTTAGAAACCAGTCAATATTTCTTTTCTTATTCTCTCTACTTAAATTAAATTTTCTTATCATTGCTTGAAAGAGATTTAAAAAAATTATTCTATATCCTGTTAGAAATGAATTAATACTTGTTTCTTGTATTCATACAGAAAGGCAGTAATGCGATATTTATAACTCTAGAGATTTTTTTTTTGCACAGTGCGCAGCTATAAAAACCTTTTCCTGAATGGAACTTCGCAGCAACTTTGCGATGACAAAAAAAAACTATTATGCTCACAAAAAATGTACATAGTTATTTACATCTGAGGAGAGCGGCGTCATTAGAATGAATGAAATGTGTTCTGCCACGTCTTTTCTTTTCTTTACTGTTGATATCTAGAAGTCAGGCTGTTTAAATGTATTTCATAAGCCACACTATAAGCATTGCGAAAAAAGTTGTGAAACAATTTTCATTCAAGATTTATATTTTGATTGTCTGTTCCCATCATTCTTCATTTTTAAAGCATAACGCAACTAGGCCTAGGCCAAGATAGATCTGGTCCATTTAAATACATGCGATTTGAATTCTTGGACAGTCTAAGAGTGGGCCTATATCACATACAATACTAGGCTGATAGATGAGAGCTTCAAGATGGATTCTTCAATATTTTAAGATACACGAATAAGCTTCACGCACTCATCTACAGTTTGTGCCATTATGTCATAAAAAAATAAGCACGAAAGTATGTTCTCCAGAAATGTTCAGTACACCTATATTTTGATGTATCTGGAAAGTTGATTTTAAATGAATGAGTTAATGTTTTACGTCTTAATAATAATATTTGTAGGAGAAATTTGTTCTATTCTATGTGGTTGATTCCTGCAAAAAATGAGCATTGTGTCCCTTCTAACTGCATTTTCTGCATACTCTTTATTTAT
This sequence comes from Plakobranchus ocellatus, assembly GCA_019648995.1. Classification (NCBI taxonomy): domain Eukaryota; kingdom Metazoa; phylum Mollusca; class Gastropoda; family Plakobranchidae; genus Plakobranchus; species Plakobranchus ocellatus. The sequence continues at coordinate 579,352 of BLXT01002055.1, read as the reverse complement.
GTAGTATGTATTCGTGTTTATCCTTCTGCCTTAAGATTTTTGTTTGGTATCTTAAGACACATATTCAAATTACCTTTGTTTTTTTTTATTTACATCTACAGTGACATCGTTTACGATCAATGTTATTTTAGCTACTCTACATATTTTTTTCTTTCTTTCGTAATGTTTTTCTCCTTGGTAAGTAAAAGTTAGTTGACTGAGTCTCACGCTTAGTCCAAGCATCGGGGAACCAGGAGTAGGTCCTGATTGTTCTTGGCATACACGCATTATGAGATAGTTTGCCGTTGCTTTCCTCGCCGCCTTTACTTTCGCCGGGTCTTAAGAGACCTAGCAACCCTTTTAGTGCTGGGTGGACACAGAGAAGCAATGGAAAATTGGCTTGGCCCGGACTGGGATTCGAACCTCGGACCTCAGACTGGGTAGCCAACTGCCCTACCAGATCAGCCACCGCTCCCTTTTGGTAAGTACACATCTCAATTAGATTTTTAGCGCACATAAGCCATATTTTTCCTGCCTCCTCTACTTGTATAATAATTTAATCTTTTGCTACAGTCATTAATTTCCTAGCTTGTTCTACACTGCCTTCAATTAAAACTACATTCTTGATCCCAATCAGGCAATGAACGGACTTCACAGGAGATATTTCCCAGTAAGAATGTGGACGTACGTACGCTAGATCGATGCTTTTGACCTCAACTTCTAAAGAAAAAAGATTACAGAGATCATCAGTGATTCGTGTAAGACGACCTGAGGCTGGTGGTGTGAACAGCATTCCTAGATCACAACTGATTATATCTCACCTGTTATAGATGTAACATGAGGATAAAGAATAACAAAAACCACC
>BLXT01002055.1:518910-537092 GCA_019648995.1 Plakobranchus ocellatus | reverse complement strand
AAGCAAAATGATACAGGCATTTTTTGAAAAAAAAAAAGGAATGTTTACTGTTTTCTATTTTGTTAGGGTCATATCTCAATTATCTATCATTAAAAAAAAATGCTTCGTAAAAGCCATCAAAACTTAGACAAATACCGCAATATAACTTAATATACAACCTTTGTTAGCCAATAGAGAAATATAAACTTGCTTTTGATTTTTATCTAGAATTGAAGAGGTGAGCTCTAGAGATTTTAGAATGTTTTCTCGTCTTATCAGATGAGGTCAGCCAAAGATCCTTTAGCAAATACAATTAATGGTGAGAGGTTTTGCTTTACAAATCTCTATTGACCTTTCAGGGATTCACTAAATGAGTATAAATCTGCAGGATTTTTTTTTCATCACTGTTTTGATTTTGGTTTTGATTACTATTTTTTTTTCCTCTTAGATTTTCTTTTTTTCACTCTAGTTATGATGTTATAGTACTAACAAAAGTGTAAATGTCAGGCACAATGTTTTCTTAGTATATTAATACTTGTAATAACTATCGCGACACTTTTCATCAATTTCCCACTTAAACAGTTATCGAAATCATATTGCCGAGGTTTTTTTAAATAACAATTCGAGTTATTTATTTATATACTTTTTTTGCGAGCAAACAATATAGAAGAAATACTACACTCAGTCAGTCATACTGATCCTTAATGCAAGTACATATTTTTGTGAACCTCTTTGAAACATTTCATATTTTGTGCATCATTTGGCTTAAATATTTAAAATGTGTGAGAGTTTCCTGTTTCTACGTTATCAAGATGTTTCTATGTGAAAATCCTGCCAAGATTGACGATCTCTTCATGGCTGGCTTCTGAATTTGATTCTTCCAACTTCTGTGCATCAGATTTTTTTTCCTTTACAACAGATATCGGGCTGATAATATAGTAGGGGCAACGGTAAACTTTCAGCCGCAAGTATAGCTATGAAAATAAGCACTCCAAGAAAAAAATATAAATTTATGCTGCAACGCTACTGCCGCTATTGTTTCTACTACGGTATTCCTATTCCTTTTTTTTGTGTTCTGTCAACATGTGTATCGCCATTAACATTGCTACTTGATGTTAGCTGTTTTTGATATTCTTATAACTATCATATACAGTTATTTTCATAGGCATATGTAAGTGTGTAAATGTAACATGTATTTTTGTTTTTGGGTTTGTATTGTTTCGTTTGTTATATTGTACAAGAAAAATGACTTGCAATTCATGTAATATATGTATCTGTTGGAAAAAGCAAATAAAAGTATATATACAACAACAACTACAAAAAAAAAAAAAAAAACCAACTTAATGATGCCAATGCAAAGCAAGAAAATTCAACAGTACTGACTCTACATTTTACCTCATGAGCAGAGAATGTCCAGGGACTGCCTCAGATGTAAAATATAGTTGGGAAAATTTTAAACACATTATGATAAATACAATAGTTCTCTCTTTCACCGCAAGACAACACAAAACATCAAGATAAGGGAGAAACAGGTACAAAATTGCCCTCAGTTTTTGATGTGATATCTAAGCTATGTGGTTTGGTCTAGAAGAAATAATAATCTTAATGATGAACAGCATTTAATTCAGGGCTTAAATTTTTAACACATTATTTAGAAGTATGTATTGTTGAGAATAATGCGAGCCAGTGACTTTTACGTTTATATAAACATTGCAATTAAATGGTTTTCTATCTGTGAAACTTGTTTATAGCAGATACAAACCTAAAACGGATTGATCTTAATACAAAAGCGATGCATTTTTAATACAAAATCTTTTAAACAGATTGGATGACTATATTAAAAAAGGGTTAATGGTTGTTTTTTTTTACATACAATTTTATTTAACCCCCAAGGTAAATCATAACAACTTTATTCGCCCGAAGTATTACTGATATTGCAGCAAAGAGTGAGGGGAGATTTTTTCCTACTTAAAATGGTTTTGTTCAGATTAGTTTGTCGATGTAATGGTTATTTTGAGATTTTGAGATTATAGACGCTTGGGCGTGTCTTTTCGTTAGTTCAGCTTCCCAGCTTGGATAAAAATCAACAGCAAAACATTAAATGCCACTTTATGTCATTCAAGAAAAAAAAAAACAACTACAAACAAAATAAATAAACGTAAAGCCATTATTGTATTAATTTCTATGGGTTTTTACGACTTTCCTGTGAGAAATTATTCTTCACTGGAATGCTTTTTCATTTTTTCTTTAAAACATTGTTTTACATTGTGGGAATAATTGAAATTGGCTTGTTGCAGAAGTCATTTTGAAAATATTGTTTGTCATATCCGAACAGTGACTCAGGCTGCTTCTAAGGCTTTGCCCGGTCATGGCTAAAAGATTTAAGACATGATAATAATCCACGCCAGACAGAAAATTAAAAGCGATATTTAAAAAAAAAAAAAAAAAAAAAAAAAANNNNTATATATATATATATATATATATATATAGATCTATATATATATATATATATATATATATATATTTTTTTTTTTTTTTGTACCAGTTGATGCGTAACAGTCGATTCCTTTTTCATTCTTCGTTTCCTAGAAAAGTTTCAAAGCTTGAAGGCCAGATCTACTCTTACCAAACTAGATGGGTTCCATTTTTAATTATGTTGATATAAAGCATCAATTGAAGTAATTCAAAATGCCCTTAAACTTGTTGGTCTGAGCTAAGCTTAGAGTAGATAGTGTGCATTAAAATTAGTTCCTGAACTAAGGTTAAGATGATATAGGATGAGAAGCAATATGTGTGCACTTAAACTTGTTCATAAACTAAATTTAGGGCAGGGTGCTCTTAAATGAATCGCAATATGCGTGCACTAAAACTTGTTCCTGAGCCAAGCTTAGGGTGTTTTATGGCGAATTGTAATAGATTCTGAATTTGTATGTGTGTGTGTGTGTTTTTTTTTTTTTTTTTAATTCAATAGAGCTTTCTAGCAGAATCGCTAGGATTGCGTGTTGGATTGGCGGAAAAAAAAACGCTTAAACGCCTTCGAAGCTTCATGGCCACAAATAAGGTGTTGATTAATAGAGTCGATGCGCATGAACAACGTAAAGAACTTTCTTAAAGATATCATGGGACTTGGGAATGAGCATCTTTCAAACCAATTAGAGTTCCAATATTTTTGGGGGAGCACGCCGTATAGCAGACAAGATTCTGTTATTTCTGTGCATTTACACAAATCTGAATCCCCTAGCCACATATCTCTGGTGAAGGCTCGTTTGTCATTTCTTGCTTGCCATTATATATTTATTATATTTTTATTGTCCAGCTCAGCCATCGTGGGCCCATTTTCCGGTCGATCTGTGCCTTTCAGATGTCCGTGCAATGAAACATTTTAATCATATGTCATTTCTATATAGCCATAGCTGTTGTGTTTTCTAGGCTATTGTCTCGTATCACGTCCTGATTTTTCATCCCATTTCCTGCATGCAATGTTGCTTTTACATGATCGCGCTTTTCTAGGGTTTTTTTTTTGTTGTTTTTTTTTTGCTGGTAAAACCTCAAGGGGAGCGTTCGCTTCTCGATATCATATATATATTTCTTGGATAAATAGCGTGTTTTGATGCACAGTTTTTATTTTCCTGTTATCTTCTCATGCCAATATGCTGTGTATTGATCTTTCGCGTTCAGATCTGAAGCAGCGGTTCTATTGTTTGTGTCTTCTGTAGACGGCCAATTCCTCTCATTTGATATGGTAGCTGAGGATAATATGAGAGTTCAGTAGAAAAGCTTTTTTTTATTCGTTATGTTTCGAGTCCTTTGTATTTACGAAAATAAAAAAAAAACTTTTTGAGAAAGAAACGTGTTCATGTTAAGGTTTTTCAAGCTATAATATTCTACTCAGATGTGAGTTTCATAGTATTTCACTGAAACAATCTGGTCTTTGAATCTATAAGTATTTTTATAGATCTTGATTTATTATTGACAATAAATAGGGCGAAACGGTTTTACGTACAAGCTGCATTGTTCGAATTTGTTTAAATCTGTTGTGAGTTGGTAGTTTTATTATTTCACTACATCAATATAATTTGCTTGAATCATTAGAGAGCTATGAAAATCCTGAAATTTATTGTTTGGTACCGAGAGTACGACATTAGTATACTTTTCTTACTTAACTCTATCCTCAGTACCGTTAATTATTAATCATATTGACTGTCATTCATTTAATCTTGTTCTCCTTATCTAGATATTATTATTCTATGTGAATGAGTAGGAGATATCCCTGATTGTTAAACTGTCTATTTATACATAAAAGCCAACCACCTAAACTTCCCAAATAATTGATTATTTGATTTGCTGCATTCAAATATGACAAAACATTCGTTTGGCTTCTTCTTTTTTTTTCTTTTAAATGCACTCACATCTGCTTTTCCATTGTCTATTTATCCTTCTCTATCTTTCTCCTACCTTTGTTACATCTTTCTAATTATTATTTCGCTTTTGCCTTTGCCTGCAATGATTAAGTTGTTATTTCTCCGTGTTCCTGCTCTTTCAATACTTTTCGTCCCAGTAACAAGCTCCTACAGGGACCGTTTCTCATTTTTTAAGTTATCTAATCCACCGTGTAATGAGATGTCGTTGGATTTACCGGAAACAATAAAGCTGAGCCAACATTAGTCCAGTAAAGTAGCTTTTCACTCTAGACTCATCGCTTTCTCTTATTTTATTTCTTCTTTTAAAATTGTGTTCTTCGTGTCTAGATATGCGTGTGTGTTTATGAAAGGTTAGCAACACCGAGAGATCGAGTGGAACATGACATTTAAGTTTCAAAAATGGAAATCAAAGAATAGAGCCGCATGCTCGGGTAACAAGAACCCAATATATGGCTCAAGCCCGACGAATAGGCCACCGGACGTATGTATTTTTGTTACGCTTTCGAGAAGATGTTAAGGCGAATGGGTTTAGAAATCTTGATTTTTATTGTTGGAAGTACAGGGCTTTTTGTCTGTTTTTACCCGCGAACCATCAAGATAAGTCAGGAGTTGCCGTGCCTTTATGGACCTTGTGAGCCAACTTTTCCAACGATTCCCAACTTATTGTGATCTAGCAATCACTTTGTAGTTTTCAAACAGCCGCCGCGTCACAGATTATATCTGCTTGTTGTACGAACTTCAGATCAATAAGATTGATCCATGCCATCAATTCAATTCACAAAATCCACCATAACCTTGATATAATGCTCGGGTTACTCCGGATAGGCCACAGCATGATTAATGATGGCATGCGTTCGAGAGGTTCTGGTTCACTAGTGAGGACAAAGACATCTAACCGAGTTCTGTGTATTTCTGACTCTCTCCCTCTGTGTGTGTGTGTGTGTGTGTGTGTGTGACATTGCGTTACTCAGGATCACTGGGCGATTAACTGCAGGTTCTCATCAAATCTACATCTTGTTTCGTGATGAATTTTGATATTATTGGAAGATGAACGTCTTGTAAAATCAGCCACGTAATCCTCGGTTCCATGTGGAGCCAAAAAGCCTGAGATAATTAGAAAAGACCACACATTTGATAGCATTATTGTAAAAAACCTCCACTTAGCCATAGGAAGGAGGAAAGAAAAAGCTTTTGAAGAATGAAAGTTCAGTAGAAATTCGTACGAATGTAAAATAAAACTATATCTTTCTTTCTCCTATTCCCCTTTCTGGCGATGGTGTTTAACTTAGAGGTACAATTGTCTCAATAGAAGATTTCACGATGACTCGGAAGAAAAATTAAAATTCATTTTAAAAGGGCTAACAAACAAACATTGATAAAATCCTTCTAGATCTAATGTTAGTCAAATTCTACTGATTCTCAATATAATGGAACTAAATCCACTTGAATAAGCTTACTGTAAACTTTTCAATACTTTCGAAGGCCTGGCACGTTTTTTAAATGAAATTTCCGAACATGCGCACGCCATGCTGGCTAGAACTATTTGTACATCTTTGACCTCTAGCTTGCCCGCCCTTCCTACGCGTTTTGTGAGAGGCTATAAATAGATTTGGTTTCTCCACTTTATCTAGAACATTCCTATTATCGCTCATCATAATCTCATTCTCATCCACTTGTATGCCCTCGTTAACCTCTTTCTCCGATCCTTGGTATCCTTTTTTTCAAATAATCAACAGTGATTAGCACACCAGTGATCGTATTTAATTACAACAGCAGCCTCCGTTATTACCAGACACGCTAATCAGGCACTGCTGCCCTATTACCTAGCAGGGGCTTGCTAGATCTAGATCTAGGTCGCAATATGTCGGCGGGTCTAGAGTTACGCCGCGAGCAACATTGTCGACAGGAGAACTGTAGTCTTGAGAGGCTAGTATAGATCTAGTAATCACCTTTTTTAATAATCTAAGACCAAAAAGACGGACACATGCAATCATTTTTGTGAGTAATCGCATTCAATGCGCAGGTTATGAAATTCGTTATTCAACGGGAAAAAATATCACCAGAAGATAAATTCAATTAACACATACGATCTTTCATATTTTATTGGATTCGTTGTATACGTCATAGGATTCATTATACTAACAGGCTCCTGTGATATTCCAGGATTTTTTAATTTCATATGATTAGAAATAGAGAGGTAATATAATTTCGTAATCATACTCGTATTCAGAATTATCAAACTTGATCGAGATACCAGTATTCATGAAAATGGAAAAGCCACAGGACCAGATAACATACCAGTAGAAATAATTAAAGCATTAGATAATACAGAAATAGATCTCTCAAAAAACATTCATAATGTAATATACGACAACGGTACACTTCCAGAGGATCTTTGTAAATCTTTATATACAGTACTGCTTAAAACACCAAGAGCAACAGAATGTGAACTTCATAGAACAATCTGTTTAATGAGCCATTTTATAAAAATCCTGTTACGTGTTTTGATGCATAGAATGGGCCAAAGGCTAAGACCATAAATATCTATAAAAAAAAATTGGCTTTATGCCTGATAAAGGGAAAAGAAACGCAATATTCACTTTGTGTATACTTATGGGAATGTGTATAGGAATGCATAAATATCTCCACCTCTGCTTCATTCCCTTCACATGGCTTTAACAGGTCCTTCAATTGCAAGCCTTATTACATAGGCTCCCATACACATTTTTTCACAATAAACTGATTACTTTTATTGTTTCCTTCCATAGCGTTTGATGGAAATACTATTTTAAGATATCTTATTGCTTCTTTGACGTGTTTTTCTTCGTAGGATTATGTGACTATGTGTGGCCAAAGCCATCAGCTATGGTTGTTTTAATTTTTAAAAAAAGCGATCTTCCTTCTATTGCATTTGGTGCATAAAATAGAAAAAGAAACATTGCTAGATTTTTTTCGTCAAAATTAAAACCAACACAGCCGGCTAATGGTCCATCTTATCTTGTCGTTTTTCAATCGATCATTTCTTCCATTTTAATTTCATACACTTTTTCTCCACTCTGTTTAAATGACCCTCGCCCGGACAGTTTCAACCTTTCCAGTGGCATTTTAATCTTCTGCTGTCTCCTCCTGGCGCATCGCTAAGAGGTTTCCAATAAATTACTGTGCAGCCACCAGCATGAAGGAACCTTTTCCGGAAAATCCCTCTATCTTTTTTCAATAGCTCCGATGAACTGCTTGGGAAAGCTCTTATCTAGGTGTGAAGTGATTTAAAACTAAACTAAAAGCACTTTTGCAAAACGACGCGTTGTCTTTTTCGAGAGGTACTTTTGAGATGGTTTTGAATATTGTTTTTTTCTTCCAGGCATGCTTCATAACCTTTCTATGTCTGTGTCTTCTTCTAGAAAAGAGGATTCAAAAGAAATGAGACGCAAGAATTATAAGACAAAGGTAGCTGCAATGTATTTCAAAAGCATAAATGAGGAAATAACCCCAGATTATAAAAAAAATTGTGGAGTGGATGACAAAAAATTGTGAAAAATAGCAGTAATGAAATTATCTGAAAGGTCAGCATTTAGAAAGATATCAAACTAATATTGCCTAGGATAGGGTTAAGAGATTTCTTTGGAATTAGGAGAATGCGTGAGAAACACATATAAAGTGTAATAATGTAAACATCAATTGTACATGATAAATCATACTATTATATTTACCCTACCATAAATTGGTTTCATCTCTGACTTGTAACATTTCAAATCTCAAGCAAAGTGTCTCCACACCCGGCCCATTCCCATGCATAACTCAGCTTGTAATCAGGAACATGATATTAGCCAATTGAGCTGCACTTGCGTGCTTATGAAAAGCTCTTCACACTATTAGGTCCATTTTATCATTATAATTCAATCTTAAAATGGGCTGAGGGTTACTTTTTCGCTTATTTCCTTTCTGCGAGAAAAATCAGTTAACTTTTTTATTAACTGCACAAATAGTTTGGCCCCAAAAATAAGGGGCTCAAAATAGGCAGGAGAAATATCTAGAAAATTCCCCCTAATTCCGTAATAATTGAGTGTGTAGGGCGGGCTTACACAATATATCGTCTCAGGGATTTCTGACGTCTCCCCCTCTTGTCGCCTAAGGGTTCTTGCTAACTTGAGATCAGAATATGCCAATTCCCTATCAGCGTTAACTGGATGTTTGAGTTTGTGTTTACGCACTTCAGTAGGATAACACCCACGTAGAGCCAATCGAATTACCTCTCATATCTCTACATCAATAATGTCAGCCCCCGTCAATACGTACTGTGGGTCTCTCGATGAGACTCCTCCTTTAGCACAGGTTTTTTCCCCCCCTAGAGCAAGTATCGAATTCAGCTCTCTATACGCCCTCGAAATGTTAAGAAAAACAGTGTAATTTTCTGTATCTAGCCTGTGGACAATAACGAGATTTCAGGCTTTGACGTCAGGGCGAGTTGCTATCCTCTGTACCAGCAACGTCCCGTATACAACTGTTGGATTAAAAAAGAACCATGCGATTGAGCGCAGACCTGAAATAGTTCAGTCTAATTGTTGATTTTGTCCAGATCAGTTTATGGTCATGAATTCCAGTTTTTGAAGTGATTTCTTGTCGGGAAATCACTCTGCCTTTCATTGCGTATAAAATCCTCTACAATGGTCATAACCTTTGCTAACCAGAATCGCATTCCGCTCTAATTTTCCTACTTGCAAAAACATAAACAAGCACCAAAAACAAGAAGCAAAATTATTATTATAGTCCGTCATTGAATGTTGAATGCCTTATGTCATAAAGGTCTACACTGGAACATAATACTTCGTTTCATCATTTTTATCATTTCCGTGAAACATTTCGACAATAAAAATGAAACCAAGGCTTTTAAAAAAAATTATAATGTCAAACGTACTTCTCTTCATAATGACAAAGAACTAAATCATTTTGAAAAAAGAAAGATCTCTCGCGCAAAGGTTTCATTTTGTAACTTAATGAACCGTCTTGAAAGCATTGTGTATCTTACGGATTCAGATTTTGTGAATGCAAACATGTAATATAGCCTGCCATAGGGCACATAAAAAAGCTCAAGTTAGACCACTGATTGGCTTAAAAGATTTGCACCTTCTAGACATATTATAATTTTACGCAGAAGGCTCATTATAAATCTCGCCCCTTGCAGGCATACATTGCACAGAATCAATCCGACGCTTTATACAGCGCAACCAAAAAAAAAAAAATGTCAGTTTAGTGGTAGAAAAAAAACCCGCTAATGAAGTTTATGGCATTTTCCGTGCTAGAAGGTTTGGCACTTATTAGCACTTCCATGTCACTGGTTGCTGCATCTTCATCCGGGCTTTCCTACATAAGCTGATTGTCTGTAAACGGAGTCAAGGCCACAAGAAAAAATTGCCTTGGGCAGGAATTGATCTTCATTATTCGAGTATTGAAAAAAAAAAGACATGCTGTCTAAAAAAATAAAAGTTTTGTGCTTTAAATGACACTATTCAGACATAATTTAGATTCCAATATTTTAACCTCTTGAGCACTTACATGAAGTCTCAATATGTGTGCAGGATGGTAGATAAAATTATATTTCTAAATCAAAACGCAAAAAGGCCCAATCGCGGATTAAAACATTCTTATAACATTCTGCCCAAGTGCTTAAGATACATTATACTTATATCTTAGACCAGTTGAGAAGAAAAAATAGTTTTTTGACAAGTAAACCTATAAGTTTTTTTAGGGTGAAAAACTCAACATCTAGTCAATTTGGAGCTATTTAGTTGGTTTAGTGCGTTTACTTCTGTTGGACAAACTATGTTTTCTGAGCACAAACCTGAAAAGTTTAGACCGTGTATTACTTTGGACCACGTCTAGGTCTATGTAGATTATATATTTTAGAAATATCCTAACTTAACTGGCAAATTTGTCACTCGCTAGCGCCAAGACCGAAGGGGAAATTCGTATTTTTGGGAGGAAACTGGTTCCTAGCTAGCAGGAACTGTTACACTGGAGACCGTAGCGGTAAAGCAGCAGCATTCATAGTTCATAACCCGCCCATTCAAACTCTGAACATTTTACAATAGCATTATTAGGATCACTTGAATCCCTTAAAAATACGTCACACTCTTCATTTTCTCTCTCTCTCTCTCTCTCTCTCTCTCTCTCTCTCTCTTTCATTCTCTCTTTCCCTCTCTTTCCCTCTCTCCCTCTCTTTTTTTCTCTCCCTCTCTCTCTCTTTTCTCTCTCTCTCTCTCTCTCTCTCTTTCTCTCTTTCTTTCTTTCTTTTTACCTCCATCCTTGCCTCTCTTTAATCATTTCTTTTTAGTTTCTCCCTGAAGCAAATTCCTCTTATTATACATGCTGTCTTTAATTAAAGAAAAGAAAAAAATATATACTGCCATGTTAAAATTAAAGCCTAGCCTACCTCAACCATAAAACTTCCACACTACTTTACATTATATGTAAATCTAAATTAAGGATAGAGACAAAGCATTATGTTATAGAACAGAACTTAAATTTAGATAAAGATTGAGATAAAAAGAAGAAGCTTGTCTTTAAAATATAGAAAATGCAAAACTTATTTACATTTGTACGAAATAATGAGTCTAAAGCTAAAGAAAATTGCTGATCTATTAAATTATAAAAAAGGAAAAATGTAAAATCACAAAAGTTAATTGAATATCTATGTGCAGAGGGAAAGCAATTACGGAAAAATATTACAATATTGCCATAGACAACACAAATATGTGTATAATATGCCGCTGCGGGACGACTTATGCAGAGTGTATGATATAAGCTTGGATATTATCATCCTAGATTTCATTTTTTAATAAAAAAAAAAATAAGAAAAGATGGAGTGAAAAGTCAATGTTTTTAAACTAGGAACCATGAAAAAACTTTTGAGCAATCAAATTTGATGAAAACTTTTTTTTTTTTGTCGTCCTTTGGATTTCAATTCAACAATATTCGATGTTATACAGCATTTCCTTTTTTAAAAAATTACAAGCTATTTTTTTCTGCACAATAGTTTGAATTATTGCATGGTAAACCTTACACTTCAGGGATTAAAGGTTTTTCGTTAACTATGATCTGTTGAGCTGAATTAAACAACTAGTTTAGTCTGAGTGACATAAGTTTGATTCCAGAATACTTCACAAGAAAGCCAAAAGTGCTAATGATTCTACATATGATACGATGTAGCTTTAACCTGTTTTAAAATTGATGTGGCAATACAAATTTTTCACTTACACCTTGGTAGAATATTATGTGTTTTCCGTATTTCTAAAAAGTGGGTAGTTGGGGTTTCAATAAAGTGTACCAATAAAAAATTCTAGCACTGATTGTGATGAAAGTAATGTTAAGGTTTTATTCTCTTCTATAATTCCTTAATCCATTTGCCTTTACTCGTTCAGTGAAGGAGGAAAAACGAAATCATAGTTATGGCAGTAGTAGTCGCAGTCGTAGTAATAGCAGCAACAGCAGCAGTAGCAGCAGCAGCAGCAGCAGTAGTAGTAGGGGTGGTAGTAGTAGTAGTAGTAGTAGTAGTAGTAGTAGTAGTAGTAGTAGTAGTAGTAGTAGTAGTAGTAGTAGTGTAGTAGTAGCAGAAGTAATAGTAGTAGTAGTAGTAGTAGTAATAGTAGTAGTAGTAGTAGTAGTAGTAGTAGTAGTAGTAGTAGTAGTAGTAGTTGTAGTAGTAGTAGTTGTAGTAGTAGTAGTAGTAATAGTTCTAATTATCTCTGTCGGAATTAAGCCCTTTTTTCTGTCGCTCTTCCTCCTCTCTGTCTCTGTCTCTCTCTCTCCCTCTCTCTCCTTTGGCCCTAGAGTTTTTTTTTTATCTCATTGTTTCATATATTACGATTCGTTGTCTCCTGCAGTTAAGTGACAATAATAGAAAAAAAAAACAACATTATATTCTTTGTCTGCCTTTGCCTTTCCTGAAGTCTTTTTGAGAGAGTTGGATATTGTAGTTGCTGCTGATGTTAATTTTTACTTCGTGTTTTAAAACTGTCAAATTTATTTCAAGATTTGTAGTAAACGTTGATCGCTTTAAATTTGACTATATTTTGATGACAGCCAATTTATATCTTTTCTCTTTTTTTAAAAATCTAAGTTTTGTTTTACATCATAAGTATGAACCTGTTCTTCTAGAAATATATTAGGTCTCCAAATGAGAACGAGAGATTGTTTCCTTTCCATGCATAAACCTCGTCTATTTTGAAATGACCTCAAGCTTTCANCCCCCCCCCCCCCCCCCCCCTTTTACAGCCAAGACCCTCAGTGGCTGAGTGACTTATTCAAGCTCAAGTACGAATAAAAAAATATCTGCTTGAAAAAAAAAGGGGTGGGGAGTGGGGGTGGAGGTAGAGGAAGCTGAGAGGGTCGCTTATGATTGTAAATCTAGTGGCCAGGTCGTTTGATATCAAAAGGAAAACAAGATCATTTTTAAAGGGCAACTAATTGGGTTTATGTCGATATAGGCCGATAACAACAAAATGATCTCAGACTTTACTCTCAGGCTTTTGTCCTGCTAGGGCGTGTAGGTGATAGACTCGGGTGTACTTTTATTTGACGATGATTAAAAAAAAAGAAAAAAAAAACCTTGAAAAAAGGTTTAAGAGAGATCACTCTGTTGTAATTCCCCCTTAAAAAACAAGTGCAATCTACCCTGAAATACCCAGGGTGCTTAACTTCAATCACAGGAAAGAATCGCTCACGAAAGCAGATCAACTTGGAGATCAGGATTCCATTATCGAGCTTAACCGATATTCGAATCTAGAACCGGATCAATAGCAAAGAGAGCCAGTATGGCAAAGTCTCGTGTGGCTGCTTAAAGGGCAAAAACAATGTGTTGATGCGGTAATTATTTGGTGTGGAGTTAGCTCATTTGACCATTGCTTAGATTAAGAAACAGAGATTGTTGGAGGGCGACTGCCCTGATGAGAGACACCAAGAGAAATGTGAATAATTATATAGAGAGTGACATGTATCCAGAAAATCATGGAGAAAAATAAAGAAAAATGAATGACTAAATAAATAAGAGCAGCAGCAAAGTAGTATCAATAAGAAATACAACCTTTGGGAAGGATAAAGAAAGAATATTTAGGGCAGGAAACTGACAGAATGGAGAATAATGAGAAAAAAAGTGAAGATGAACATAGAGGAGAGAGAGAGAGAAAGAAAGAGAGGGATAGAAAAATAAAGAGAGAGAGAGAGAGAGAGAGAGAGAGAGAGAGAGAGAGAGAGATGAAGAGAGACGGGGGAAAAGGAAGAACAACAACAACAAACAACAACATCAACAAAAACAAAAAAGTGAAGATGTACATAGTGGAGAAAGAGAAATAGAGAGCAGGAGAAGGAAGAGGGACGGGAAAGAAAGAAAGAAAGAAAGAAAGAAAGAAAAAAGAAAGAAAGGAAGAAAGGGCGAGAGAAGGAGAGAGAGACAGAAAGAGAGAGAGAGAGTGATAGAGAGATAGAAAGAGAGAAAGAAAAAGGAAGCGGGATTAAAACGAGAGCAAAAAAATAGTTGTTATTCATGCAAAATCTTATCACAGATAAATAATATCTGGAAAATAAAGATGGCGCCTGGTTGGATTTCCGTGGACTATGGTTGTGAGTTTAACCTACGTTGTGATTCAAATGAGGGATACAATCATATCATGAGTGAGGGAAAAAACGATACAATCACGAAAAAGCATTAAAAGTTTTTCCCACGAAAATTTTTTATTAAAAGTAAAGAAATATAAAAATAAATCAATTCGTATATGAAGTGCCTATATTTAGTTTACTAACCCTACTTTCACTATTAAAAATTGAAATTATCATAAAATATTTGAATATATAGTTTAAAAATTGACTTAATTTAGTATACTATCTCTTGTGTGTCCATTAAAAAAAAATAACCACAAAGTAATCAAATTTGTATTTTAAAAAAATGTCTTTATTTGTCTGATCATAGACTTAGCTAATAGCTTATATATATCAGCAGACAAACATATTAATGACGTACGACATCTTATTATAATGGAGCTAAGCTAAAACGTGTAATGCCTATATAAATTGTTGTGGGGCGTCAAGAAAATCGACAAAAATGTAGATATGTTACTTTAGATCATGCCATTTTATGTGGGAACATTTTAAAATACCGAATTTGTTTTAAGGATTTACAAAACGACATTTTATAACGCTATTAACAATTTATTAATCTGGCGAAACAAAGAATGCAGGGAGACATTTTAATAACAATAATGCTCCGCAACTTTGTACGCCGCAAGTCAAAGGTAAAGCGAATAAACAGCATTAAATGTTTGGTGAGCAACTTTGTTTTCCTAAAAATAATTATCTTCAAGTGAAATGATAAAAATCAACAACGGGTTTGGATAATAATAAGGAATATTCATCTTAGAAAGATTTCGGCTTTAAATATAACCACGGAAGAGTTAAATAAGACTACATAGCCTACAATGCTCACACTTTATTATGTCCTCAAGGAGCTCTCTAACACGGTAATTCTTGAAGAGAGAGAGAGAAGAGAGAAAGAGAGAGAGAGAGAGAGAGAGAGAGAGAGAGCGGCCATATCGAAAGAGCTAGAATTACAACAAGAAAGAAACAGCTATCAAATAAAGGCGGCAATATTTTGTTGATCATCATGAATTGCTTTTGGGTCAAGTTGCACTTGAGTGGACTTGGGCAAAAAACTAAATACTCATCTTTTTGGGGGTACTTGTAGTTTTTTGTTACTATTATTGCTTTGTATGTTACTTTTATTTTTTTGTTGGCGGTGATGGTGGTAGTTGAACTGGTGAAAGTCGTGGTGAGGGTATTTGTGGTGATGGTAGAGGCGGTAATGGTGATAACAGTTGTGTTAGTAGTGATGGTAGTGGTAGTGGTAGTGGTGGTGGTAATGATTGTGTTAGTTGTGGTGATGGTAACGATTGTGTTAGTGGTGGTGACGGTAACGGTTGTGTTAATGGTGGTGGTAGTAATGATTATGTTAGTGGTGGGGATGATAACGATTATATTAGTGGTGGTGGTGGTAACGATTGTGTTAGTGGTGGTGATGGTTACGGTTATGTTAGTGGTGGTGGTGGTAATGATTATGTTAGTGGTGGGAATGATAACGATTATGTTTTTCGTGGTGATAATTACGATTGTGTTAGTGTTGTTGGTGGTAAAGATTGTGTTAGTGGTGGTGGTAAGATTATGTTAGATGTGGTGATAGCAAAGATTGTGTTTTGGTGGTAGTGGTAAAGATTGTGTAAGTGGTGGTGGTCGTAACGATTGTATTAGTGGTGGTAGTGGTAACGATTGTGTTAGTGGTGTTGGTGTTGGTGAAAGTAACGATTATGTAAGTGGTGGTGGTGGTAACGACTGTGTTAGTGGTGGAAGTGGTAACGATTGTGTTAGTGATTGTGGCTGTAACGATTATATTATTGGTAGTGGTGGCAACGATTGTGTTAGTAGTGGTTGCGGTAATGATTGTGTTACTGGTGGTTGTGGTAACGATTGTGTAAGTGGTGTTGGTGTTGGCGATAGTAACGATTGTGTTAGTAGTGGTGGTGATGACAACGATTATGTTAGTGGTGGTGATGGTAAAGTTGGTGTAAGCGGTTGTGGTGTGGGTTGTAACGATTAAGTTAGTGGTGGTGATGGTAAAGTTGGTGTTAGTGGTGGTGGTGGTTGTAACGATTGTGTCACTGGTAGTGGTGGTAACAATTGTGCTAGTAGGGGTTTTGGTAAAGATTAAGTAAGTGGTGTTGGTAGAGGTGGTTGTGGTGATATTTGTATTGATAGTGGTGGTGGTGATACAGATGGTGATGATAGCGATTGTATTTGTGGTGGTGGTAGTAACGATTGTGGTTGTGATGGTTGTAGTAGTGGAGGTGATGCTGGTGATAATAACGATTGTGTTAGTAATGGTGGCGAGTGTGATGATGATAGTGGTTGTGTTCGTCGAAGGGGTCTTGTTGAAGAATATAACGTTGGTGATGATTGTGGTTGTGGTAACAATAGTAGTAATCGTCATGGTGGTGTGAGTGGCGATTGTAGTGATTGTTATTAGGGTTTTTTTCCTGTAGATTTCGGTGTTTTTTCATTATTGTATGGCTGTTTCATCATGGAAAAAAAAAATAACAAAATGTCACACCCCACTATTTTGGTCCCGCAAAATGAAACAATAAAAAACTCTATGATTAATTCCTACCATTTTAAGCGCATTCTTTTAAAACTTCGAAAGTCATGAGAGACCTTATTGTTCTTAGATGAATCAAAATCTATTGTTATCTAAAGTTTCAAATATCTAAAATAAACTAAAAAAAAAAAAACAAAAACAAAAAATAATCTCAAAATCTTTTTGACACAAAAGATTCTTCCTTTGTTTATATAACGTGAAAAGACGAGGTAATACCAAGAAATATCAATACAAAAGTAAACCCCGCGTGAACTAATATTAAAAGAAATGGAAACTGAGGACTTCTTTATGCTTTTTATGTTTCTCATAAGCCGCGACATCTTGGTCTGTTTAGAGCAAATATTGGTTCACATTCTTCATCAAACATCAGGTGAATGTAAAAGACTTCAGGAGCTGTCGTGCCTTAAGCAAAATGAGAAGATTTGAGAGATGGCGAAGTGTCTTTTTCTGAGTATTGTGACCATTCTTGGGGTCGAATTCCTTTGTAGCTTCATCTCATGTATTTCAACGTGAAATATGTATATTTGCTGACGTACATTGTAAAGATGTTCTTGTCAGTTAATCTTGATGCTTTTTATGGCTAAAACAAAGGATTCAATGCCTACTTTTTTCTTTGTCTATCCCTTTCTCGTCTCTCTTCCTCTCTGTGTCTCTTTCTCTGGCTCTATCTCTCTATGTTTTTCTCCTCTCTCTTCCTCTCGATCTCTTTCTCTCCTCTCTCTCTTCCTCTCTCTCTCTCTATTTCTTTCTTCTCTCTTCCTCTTTCTCTCTGCTCTCTCCCTCTCCTCTCTCTTCCTCTCTCTCTCTCTCTCTCTCTCTCTTTCTCTCTCCTCAGATCCCAACATTTTCGTTTCCAACATTAAAAAGATTATCAGAAATATTCCGCCTGGCTTACGTCGTTGGTGAATTGAAATATTCTCACACAGAATACCAATTAAACATTTTTCATATGCAGCGAATGATCTCATATCCTTCCTATTGAGAAAAAAAGTTATTTATCGTCGTTATTGCTATTTAGCTCCTAATCGATTTGTTTAAAAAGAAAACCTTGTCCATGCCATGAATATCTAAGCACATTGATCAACATTTTAACACCGAAACGCAATAACACCGGGTGGCAACTATGATAGCCTCAAGTGAATTTCTTTCTTTTTTTTCTTCCGAGAAAAAGTTCAGTCGCAAAAATATTTGGTCAGTGCAATCTTTTCCCCATATTTCTCATACAAAAAAAAAATGTGAACGAATCCGCTACCTTCTGAACTGGCGTAAGCTGAAGAGATTTCTTTGTTTATTCATGGCCGCAT
Organism: Plakobranchus ocellatus; assembly: GCA_019648995.1. Lineage (NCBI taxonomy): Eukaryota > Metazoa > Mollusca > Gastropoda > Plakobranchidae > Plakobranchus > Plakobranchus ocellatus. The sequence continues at coordinate 519,195 of BLXT01002055.1, read as the reverse complement.
CGACTATTTTATTAATCATCATAAATTTGGGAGTCGGTTTTCCATTTCGATTTGTTCTCACTGGTTAGAGGAGATCCTGGTAAGGATTATAGTTCTAGACTCCATAAATCACAGGGTTGGATAGGAAATGAAGTCTGGCTCCAAATTCTCAAAAAAAATATAAGTAACAATGTGTAGCACAATAGCAACAAAAAACTACTATAAACATTACTACTACTACTACTACTACTACTACTACTACTACTACTACTACTACTACTACTACTACTACTACTACTACTACTA
>BLXT01002055.1:459958-477492 GCA_019648995.1 Plakobranchus ocellatus | reverse complement strand
GGGGGGGGATATTTTAACAATCGTGAGCGATTTAAAATCGGCCCAACTTTGGTTGAGAGCGAAAGGAAAAAAACGGCATGAAAAGTTCGATGCCTTAATTTTGTTTTCCAGAGAATATTTATATTAGCAACAATAAAAAACCAGGAATGGGTTTGGCTAGTTTTTTGAAACAATCAAGATATCCAATCATAATTTTTTTTGTGCGTCATAGACCAGAGTAAATCCTATTATTTATCTGCAGTTATAATGTGCTGAAAAAAAGGCATCGGTTTCACAAGTTCAATCCACCAAGGAAAGCTTTCTGCTGCATACAGGGCTATTTCGTTTCAATCAAGTACCATAATGAGTCCATCAGCTGCAACCTTTGAGATGTTTTTGGATTTGCTACATTCTTTTCAAGATTGTAAGCACATATATCAAACTATCAAAGAACCGATTTGCTTTTTTTTTTCTCTTCAAAATCCGGCTATTGGCCGCATGAAGAAGCTATTTACTTTTGTCTTAGCAAATCAAAATTAAATTAAACGTCACAAGAAATGTGCTATACTGTAAATTTACGATGAGGGAGTCGTAGACGTTTCAGGAAATGGTAACTTTTCTTCATAATATTATTTAGCAACAACATGAACAAGAACAAGAACAAGAACAATAACAACAACAACAACAACAACAACAACAACAACAACAAAAACAACACATATCAACTGTGCATGTACAGCAAATTCATGTAAGTCCAGATCTAAAACTTTATGTTTTCAATTTATTTATTACAATTAGTGCAAATGTGATAATTTGTATGTACAATTTTAAAAAGAAATTTTATCCTTTTTTTTAAAAATACATTTGCATTGTTTTAGCGTTGTTATTATTATTTTTCTATGTTTTAATTGCCAACAATATTAAATCCATGTTCATTTTCTTCCTGCTGTAACTCCTGCTGATACATTGTTGACATTGATGTTGATACTTACATGGCTGCTATTCTTAATCTTCTCACAAATTTACTTACATTTTTTAAAAATTTGTTCTTCAAGCGATTTCTTTCTTATAATTATGTGTAGGTGCTGCTGCTTTTACTGTTACCAAGTGACAAAAAAAATATTAATTTAAAAGAAAAAAAAAGTGCAGAGCAGACCAGGAAAATGTATGATAATGCGGAAGCAGAAAGATAATTCGTTTCACTTGCAGTGCAGCAGTATTGTACTCAAAGATTTCTTAAAAACCTTAATATGTGTTTCAAAAAAGTAATAGTTTTTGCCCTAATGAGCATGACCAAAAAAATTAATTGAACACAACATATATATACTCTCTTCCCTTCTCGCCTCTATATATTGCTCTTTCCATCTTGTCCCTCCTCGGTCCCTCTCTCTCTCTCTCTCTCTCTCTCTCTCTCTCTCTCTCTCTCTCTCTCTCTCTATCTATCTATCTATCTATCTATCTATCTATCTTTTTTCTACCTTTGCTTTGATGTAAAATTTAATACTTCCCATTCAAGGTGTCTGGCAAATGTAAATTACGAAATGTAGCTTATGTTTTCATTAATCTCAACAAGCTTGTAACAGTTTGCTTAGCTTTAAAATTAGTACAATAAGCTTACAAAGACAGGCCCATATACGTATATAAAGAAACACAAAGTTCATAACATTCAAGGGGACAAAAATGTCTCAATGAAAACTCCGCAGAGATAAATATTGAATAGCCGTCCATGGATGTATAGGTTATGCTCAAGACTTTGACTTTAGAATAAATTTCAAGGAAGAAAAACAATTATGAGCTGTAAAAGTCTTTCCACAAAACCCTTGATTGTGAAATTCAACTGTTTTAAGAGATAGGGAAAAAAAACAGATTCTCTACTATCTTTCAGTCTCATATAGACCATGTTCCTCACAAACTCAAATAATCATTCATTCCAGATAGATTCTCTCTCGTGATCTGAGCAATTCATCAGGCATTTTAAGTGAACAGTAAGCTTGACATAGAAGGCTGGAGATGATTTTATTTCTTTATGTTTTTGGTTGGTTTATTCATTCAATACCAAATGGTAAAGTAAGTAAAAGAATGACAAAAAAAAAAAATGATATGGCATCATATTTAGAAATATAAACCTCATCAAGGGAAAAAAACTCTACGTATTGCCTTTTTTTTTTTAGATGATTAAGCTTTTCTTAATGCAATTTCAACAAAACTCTATTTTGGGGGGGAAAAATGAGTAGCAGTATTTAAGCAAGAAACAATGGAGAGGTTCAAATATGATTCAGTTTTCATTTAAATAAATCTTTTTTTTTTTGTGCCTGATCCCATAAAAAAGACTCATCTTTATTTCATAAATGTTTTTTTTTTTCATGGAGTTATTCTCACATACAAAGGGTTTTGTCTTATAACATCACGAACTACAAAAATCATTGGTTTCAACCTGATTATTGCAGCATACTGCACAATAAAATATGGTGCTAGAATTGTTTATAACAATGCCAAAAATGTAAAAAAATATTGTTGATTGGCATGTGCATTATGCTAAGGTCTAAACCTTAGTGGAAAAAAATGCTTGATATCATTACAAAAATAATACTTTGGTATTTTCCAAGTTTTTCATTCTCATCTCTCTTTAGAAAAGTTATATACATGATTTAAATCCGCATAGAGAGAGTAATAACATTGATCTTATCAGTCAGGCAAGTAGCAAAAACAATCTTCACTTGACAGATGCCATAATCTCTGGCCGCTGATGCGTATCCAACTTGGATGGAATGTTCTTAAACCTAGAAAAATAAATTGGAAAACATACCAGTAAAAATTAAGAGAAAAAAAAAGAGCAACTTGAGAAAAGATCCTTGAGAATAGAAATAGAAAAATGTAAGATTTCAGTGTCTGTATGCACATGCATGCATGTGTGCAGGTGACTATGGAGGGAGACAAAGAATGTGCAGGTAAAAAATAAAAACTTTCTTTAAAAGTTGTGAAAAACGAGCTTGCGCTATGAACCACTAAATTTCAAGGAATAACAATTTTTACATTTGGCTCCTTTCAAGGAAGATAGAATTGCGGTAAATATGAGAAGGGCACTTAAAAATAGGTAAATTGTGTGAATCATGAAATCAACTGTATAAATCTAGCAGCCCAGTAATAACATAAGTTTATGAGATCCCTTGTTCAAATGTGTGCTGTGATTTGCATGAAGAGAGATACTCTTTGTAAGTGGTTGCTGAGTTTATGCAGAAGGTGGACCTACAGGAATGAGGGCATGCTTCATTTTTACTGCAGAGTTTGAGAAGAGACAACTATTGCACCAAAAATCCTCCAATGAAGTTTAAAGCTTTTGTAATATTGGTAATATATCCTGATTCCCCTGCCTAGATTAAGAGGATTGTCATAGAATTGCTTTAAAAAAATGTCCAAAAAAAAAAAAAAATAATAATAATAATAAATACAAAATAATTGACGAATTATAAAACTCACCTGGCCATTTTAAACATTTCCTTCTCCTCTTCCTGAGGTCTCACCCTCTGTGAAGCATTCTGAGGTTCACATCTGTAGATGTAAAAGAAAAGCTTTAAGTTAATGTTAGGCATGCAATAGTTTTTTTTATGATGCAGTATTTTAACTCAACATCAACATTAATATTTCATGAAGCAGCTAGTCTTGATCGAGTAAAAATTCTATTTATTTGTTTATTTAAACTTTCAACCCAGTTGCTATAAAGCAAAAAATAAAAGTTTTTTATTTAGATGCTCTCACCAAGATTTCGAGATAATTCACGACTGCAAAAATATGCTAGACTTTTTTCTTGACCTATTTTATTTGCAATTTCAATAATACCTGTATGTAACGTTAAGGTGGGACCAGAAAGAAAATATGTAGCGATCTTATGTGCATTACAGATCTCTATAGACAACCATTCCTTTGTTATAGAAAAGTCCCTTAAGGACATAATTTTTTTTTTCTTACCAGATTTTTTTCAAACATTGGAATTATTGATAAATCAGATCATTTTATATCTAAAACAAAATTCAGTGCTGTATTAAAATTCCAATGTCAGTTTTTCCTTCGATGTTTATCCTGATGGAAATAATTTACTACTTAATTGAAAAGAATTAGCACTAGCCTACTAGTTAAATTCAATGAAACAGTTCACTGACTCCACTGACGCTGAACACATAAAATGTACACATTCATTCACCTCTGACCAGCGCTTGCTTGTTTCTGGGACTCAGGGACACCCAAGCCTTTTGCGCTGCGTACCCTCCTATCAGATCCTCTCGATCCTTGGTCAGCCAGCTTGCTGTACCACTCCCGCTCATACTCTCCAGCCAAAAGCTTTGTCATGCTGGTCGGGTCCTCAGTCTCTGTGGGCCTGTGGAGAGAGGAAACAAGAACTTTAATTTCGACATTAGTTCACACTTAATTAAGTCCACTGCTAAAATATACACCTTGAGAGCCATCTTATCAGCCAAATGTAGCATATATAGGCTTGTAAAAAAAAAAAAAATTACATTTTCTCATTTCCTCTAAATATTTTCAAAGTACGAATTTAAACACCTAAATAAATATTGCCTTTAAACACCATGTAAGTGCCCAGTTTTTACATAAACAAAGATATATGAATAAAGGGTCAAACATAATTAAAAATCTATAAAATGCGACCTGCATTTGAACTGATCTTGAGATATAACACATTTATGGCATTTTGCAAAGAAAAGAAAAACAATTAGACACTCAGTACAGTTCCTACACTACATACTAACACATCGAAAACACGAAATTGCCAACAAACATATGTGAAACTCTTTGGTCTATTATTATTACCCAAACATATTGTTATTTCCTGTAGATCTTCTCTTAAATGTGACAGTGCATTTATCAACACCATGCTGAAGACAGCTCACTTAACAATGTAATTTCATAGCCTGAGGATTTGGTTTTGACAACCAAAAACTCTTATAACTGCTTTCATCTTCAAATCATTCAAAAGAAAAGTAAAAAAAAAAAGATTTTTTTTTCTATCCAAAAATTGTACTGCTTTTTTCCCTCAAGTGACTTACTGCCCTTAATTGCTGTGTTGATTCTCTTCAAACCACCAGCCCTTCATTAAGACATCACCTGTACTATCTCAGAAAACACAGTATTTCCATTTCTCTTTTCATTTGACACAGTGACAACACAAAAGAAATGAACTGTTGTAAAATATATACAGTGTACTCACATCACCATCTTCTGGGAATTTCTTCGATTTTCAAAATGTTCAGAATCTTTTGGTTTGAATGCCTTCTCTCTAGGGGGCAACTTTTGTAGGGCCTGGGGTGGTTTTTGATTGCGCACACCAAAACTGAGGAGCAGCAATGAAAAATATCGACCATGATGATCAGAATATGTAATATTAAAAATAAATGTATATAACAATCAAAATAATAATGACGATAACTATTACATCCATCATGGTGGAGGAATGTTTTACTGTAGATGACTGCTGAACTCTTTCATTGTGAATTTGGCAAGACACCTGATTTTTTTTTTTACCTTTGTAAAAGATATATGCTGAAATAGAATTAATGTAAAGAATTGACCTTGGAAGTGTAAAATACAGGTAGTAGCCATGTTTTCTCTTTTATGGTTTTGATAATTTTTTTCTTTATAAGAGCATAATCTTAGAACACAATAAAATGCTTTATTCAAGTGAACAATACAGTAAAAAAATATTGGAAAAAAGTGTTTTTTTTTTTGTTTTTTTTTTACTATTATTATTATCTCTGACAAGATCCTATCAAAGACAGATAAAAAAAAAAGGTTACTGGGATTTTTTTGTGCTTAAAACTGCACTACAGTATTGCCAAAAAATTTATGATGAGTTATTATAGCGAAATTTTCTCGGCATTGTCTAATAGATCTACAGTAAGGTGGATAACAGGAATAGACAAAGTGTGGCAATGACAAAACTCACCAACAATATGCTGCAATGTGTTGGTGGTTTCCAAAAGTAATTAAAAAAAATATATATTCTTTAGGGAGTAAAACACCCATTTGACTAATTGCCAAAAGAACCACGATTTACAAAGTGGAAGAGGGATAACAAGTACCAATGAGTTATATTTCATGTTAAGTTATATATTAACAGGAGATCCGGATGAATTAAAAAAATTGACATGTGTCTTTTTAGTTTGAAATTTTAATGCACTTGGTGAGTGACCATTTTTTAAAAATAATTTTGCCATCACAGTAATGTTTGAAAGTGTTGTTGTAAAGTTAACTTACACAGCAGAGATGCATCCAAAACTGATTTTAAAAGTAAAGCATTATTTTTAAAGCAAATACATTTACAGACTTAAGAATTATGCACTGATGAGTTCAATTTTTTCTAGTTTGGGTGGTAGGAAATCCTTGAGAAATAACAAACCATTGTTTGACATACTGTCATTTATACTTGATTGGTTTCGCTGAAAAGGAATACCTAAAGGGCATGTCAAGTTTCAAAAAGATCGATGGAGAGAGAGAAAAAAGTTTTCTGAGTATTATGTTTATGCTCCTGCTGCTATTTTCAATTGAGTATTTGAACGTTACACTGTTTTTCTAAGCAATGTAATTGTGATGAGTTGGCTTTATTTATGACCGGCAGTTAGGTATTAAGCGAGATACATTTAATGAGGAAATCCTCATAGTTGACTGACCCTGGTCTCCTGACCTCTGGAATTTTCACTGTCTTGTCTGTTGCTGCTTTTCCATCGGACATAACCGAGTGATTCTCAGTGTGATAAGGGGCAGCGGCGTTGCGAGTAGGAGTTGACGGATCCTCAAAGGAAGGTCTGTAGGCTTTATGCACCATATATTCTGGCAGAAGGAATTCCCATTCTCTGACAAAAATAGAAAAAAGAAAAAAAATTAAAGTTATCGTAATGCTATGATAAATGAAATGAAATATGTTGTAAGATCTGGCATCTACAAAAATTTGGCTTCAAAATTAATATAGGGAGTTTTTCTTCTTTTTTTTTTTTGTTCAACAGATAGCTACTCTCACCTCAAGGACAAAAGCAGCAGTGCGCTATAAATAATGTGGATTTTAATTATTTTCACTTTCATAATATGTAGCTTTTATTTATGTTCAAAGGAAGTGACATAAGGCAATACATAAAGCCAGTAACCCATTATTATCATAAATTAGCAAATGTCAAATTAAAGCTTTGTCATCTAATATTTGTTTTTATTTTTAAAGTCAGATGAAATGTTTTCATATATATATATATATATATATATTTTAATATATCATTGGAAAGAGCAAAATTGATAATTTTGCATGTTAAGACAAAAACAAAATATGAATTACAAAGAAACTAGGCTCTCTACTTGTAATGTAAGCTACAGTTGTATTTTATGTGCCAACATGAATTAAGCGTCTAACATTTTTATTAGACCAAATTAGGGAAAGCTTCCAAATGAATAAAATCACCAATTAATCCACTAATCTAAAATTTATGTATAATCTTCCAGTGACAAAATGTCAATTTTTTTTACATGATAAATAATCTTGATTGTGTGAAAGGAAAAACTGTCATTAAATTCTCATATCTAATTGGTATGTAAAGAACAACTTCTGCAAATTAATAATGAAACAGAAAGAAATTAATGCACCTTTCTTCTTGAGCTTTCTTTTCTTCATCTTCAATTCTGTTATCTTCCAGATAATACCACTCATTACGGGCATAGCCTCTACCATCTCTCTGCTTTGTACGATATCTATCAGGGGTAAAAGCTAACAAATCTGAAAAACAAAATGTTCACCAAAACATTTCGGAAGAGATTAAAAAGAGATAGCCAACTGATTGCCAATGTATAAGAAAAAAACAATATTTCTGAATACTTCATATAAAACTCACATGACACAAAAGGAAAAAGCAAGCATTGTGAGTATTGATCACGTCAAATTTTTTTGAAATTTGAAAAATCCTAAAACTGCTATTTACAGAGCTTTTCATTTTTTTTTTCATTTTAAGCACTAAAGATGTTAAAAAGAGGGAAAATGCTGTTGATGATCACATCTTCAATATGACTCGCCTCCCTGTGTGTGTTTTTATCTCATATTTGTTTTTTGTTCCTTTTCTTTTTTTCGCTTCTCCTTTTGGATGAGAAAAGAAGCATAGAACGCTTTTACAGCTCATATGTAAAAAGCACCTACCAGATCAAGAGCTTGCTTATAATCTGACAGATGTGAATTTCTTTTCTCAGCCATATGTAATAATTAACTGTAAAAACTGTTTCTTTGCAAGGAGCTGATTTGCCTCTTTCAGGAATGCAGTTAACTTTAACATGTGTATAAGTCAAAAAAAAAAAAAAGCAGGAAAGTTCTCATAGTAAGAAAATTAAAATTTGCTTGTGCAGACAATCAATGATGGTATCAAAAGTATACAAATATAATTAGAAATTTCTGTGAATATGGTGTGAAGTAAGACATCAGACAAATAATTGTTTTGAGCTTAGTCAAAAAATGGAATTTCAAGTTGCTATTTAAATATTTTCAAACATTTAAAAATCATAACAAAGCATGAAACTGTAATGAGTCATGGTAGAAATCTGATGTATAGATATTTTGATTTTGCGTCAAGATATACGCATTTCAATTTGTAGGAAGATAAAAATTAAAGATTTTCAAGAATGCAAAAACGAAAACTTTTAAATTTTTTTCTCAACAGTGTTTGACATCCATTTCAAATCAATTTCATCATAGAGTCAAAGCTTTTGCAGTTTTTTGCATGCTGTAGGCTAAATAATGATGTTACAAGGACATGAGTAACTGCTCAGATGATTTGATCTGTATCCAAGAAACTCTTATCATGGATTGAGAGGGAGAGAGCAAAGAAAGAGGGATAAAGATTTTCAACATTTTTCAATGCAATGAAAGAAGGAAACAATTTAAACATTTTTTTTTAAACTTTTACACAGATTTCTGACTGATGCTTGTATTTTGGTCTAAAGGAACAGGCTTACCTTTCCGACCTCCCATTTTTGCAAGGCGGATGTAATCTGAATCTGTTTCTCTGAACATCATCTCTTTCACCTGCTCTGGTTCAAGAGATCCTGGCTCATCAAACCCAATACCTGGGATGTTTGACGGGGCAGGATAGTCCACTCTCTCTTTTATGACTTTCTTGGCTGGTGCATGGTAAAACCAACCTGAAAGATTACTTTTGATTATTCATTGAACGTCAGCAATTCTCTTTCAACATGTGGGAAATCTTTAGGGACAAAGAGTAGTAAATAATTTTAAAAATTTGTTCACAATTTCAACTCCTTGATTGGAATCAGCTTTTAAAAAATACATAAAATTCTCTCCCAATGGTTTAATGAAATACTATCCAAATGTAGGCCTGATTGAAGGTATTCTTGAATTTTAATTGACATCAATGATACAGTGACTCTTGAATAAAACAAGATACTTGTTGAATTCCATTAAAACATTGGCCTATTAATTAAATCAACACATTGTAAAAGATAGGAATTGAAATAGGAAAAGGATCAATGGGCAATTGGTAATCTATGAATTGTCAACACTAGGCTCACACTGTCCATGGTCTATTGGTTGCATCTGTATGCATCTAAACCTTGCCTATTTTCCTTGGCTAAGTGAGTCATTCCAAAACAATGTAGAAGCCTTTGAGGCCATATTTACATCCTTTGAAGTATTCATTTTTTTACTGGAAAGTTTCCACTAATAAGCCTGTGAATTTTCATGACTAAGTAAATATTATCCATGGGCTTCTAGTCTCATCTTCAGGCTTTTTTTCAGAAGCCAAAGTCAAAATATAAAAAGACTTTATGTCTTTTTTGTTGAGCCCAAGGTCTTGTTAAATCCAAGCTTGTTGAATTCTATGTTGATTGAACTGTGTAAAGCGAGTGATACTAAATTAGTTATATTACATGTATTTTAAATGTCCAAATATAAACTTAAGATCGGCTAAAAGAATTGACTACCTCCCACTTTTTGGTTATTTTATTTTTTTTAATTTTTATTCACTGATTTGGCAGGTCACTGGGTTTTTTTTTTTATTCTTTTCTTTCTTTATAATTATAGGCCTAGGTTTATACTATTATTTGTTTCTCTACAAAGACTTTCTTTTTCCTGGCAAATTCAGATTATAATAAACATCTAGATGTAGATCTTGATAATTTTTTGTCTGGAGTGAATAACTTGGCAAATAAGACTGTCTTTAAGATCATAATCTGCTGGTTATGATTTGCTTGCCTAGAGTAGATCAATAAGTCTAAGCTTTTCAGAGAACATCTTACCGCATTCTTTTGGATTTTGACTTATAGGCATCTTTCTCTGTTGATTTTTCGCTACATATGCAAGAAAACGTTCACTTAGATAAGGCTAGGTTCAATAAGAATCTGTAAACAACAACCCATAGACAAAACAATGCCGAAACAAGCCGGAATTGTAAACAACTTCCGTTGGCCTTGGTTACAGTACCACCATTTCTTTTGAGCGTGCTTAAGCCAAAACTGTTGAAAAATTATTTCTTTTTTTCAATCCTACTTTCACAGATAACTCTAATATTTCCTTGTGCGATCCTAAAATGTTTCAACAATATTATTTTTAATATAAATATTCTTAAATTCAATTAAACCTGCTACTGCGTTATTTCATTTTTATTTTAAACGATTTACTCTGTACCGACTTTACATAGCGTTAGTGCTTACTGGGCAGGATACTTCGTCTTCTCAATTTACACTACAGTATTTATTATTTTTAATCGCGTGCGCTGCGTTTGGTTTTATTAAAAACTTAGGGTTAAGCAGAATAAGAGGTAGACTTATCCTAGTATATCACCAGGAGTTCTAATTTCGTTTTAAGTCCCCTAAGTTTCTTGCGATTATAATGCGGAGTTAAAACAATTATATCACTTCATTTTTCAACGTAGTTAACCCGCTCTCAGCCCTTCGCACACATCCTCTACTGCTTTGTAAGTCCGTCTTCCTCCAGTTCTATGACCTTTTGCTTGATTAAAAAAAAAAATAAAAAAAATTGATGCTTTCCTCTAAAGATAAAATCATGATTCCTTTCCCCCTCTCATCACAGGCAAAAATGATGAATAAAATAAAATAAATAATGGTCGAAGAATACTTTTTCATTTGAAATATTTCCTCAAAAGAGCACCGTTCCAAACTTCAAAACAGGAAAAAAAATGGCTATCGCTGCCTCTACCCTTTCCTACAGTATGGAGCCTACTTTTCACCAAAACACTTTTGAAAAGGTACTTGTTGTGGGGCAGAATGTTGGTTCAGAAGTTTACGCAACATATTTAATTAACTTGCAATCCTAAAGTAGTAATGATAGTGTAGATCACTGGTTAATAGAAATTTTCCTGATGAAGTGGAGAAACGAAATCTATTCATAGCCTCTAGCAAAACCACAGGAAGAGCTGACAAGCTAGAGTTTTGGGCAGCATCGCGTGCTCATCTGCAAGAATTGGATTGAAACAATGTTTCTGAACTTCGAGAGCGTTCTAAAAGATCGGCAGTAGTTTACAGTAGGCTATGAACATCATTCATTGGGTACCTTGTTTGGAACAGACATTGGCGATCATGTTCCTCCACTCAAACCTATTCTCATTTAACCTTATAAAGTTGTTATTGCTACCCTTGCCTATTGCCCATGACTTAAGGTTTTCAATAAAAAGTTATTCTTTATCGACCTCTACTGCGTTTGCCTTCAATCTTTCCAGCGATTGCTAAGTGTTCTAAATCCCTATGTCGGCAAATATGGCCTAAAATATTATTGTAGTTGCCCCTGTCTTATGGTTTTAATTGGCCTCTTTCAGAACCAATTCATTTGACTTTTTTTCTGTCCATGATATCCCCATCATTCTTCTGATAAACCACATCTCTAATGCTTCTATTTTTTTTCGCTATTTCTTTGTTTATCGTCCAACACTCATTACCATACAAAAGAACTGACAGTACACATGTTTTAACTGCCCCTTATTTTGGGTTTCTATTTAGAATCTTATGCATCTGCCATCTGATGTTATCAGGTAACCTACAGATTTGAATTTTGTAACTTGTTTGATTTGTTCGCCTTTACTAACGAGATCGCACTTGGGGTTAGAGGATTTCTTTGAGATGACCATACATTCCGTTTTCTTTACATTCAAAGACAGGCCCATTCTTTCGCCCTCTAAAACTACAGTACAGTGTATCTGTTCTTTGAATAATGTATTTTTCTATAGAAAAGTTTTTTTTTTTAACTGAGATTAGTTCAGGATGAGTTTTTATAATGTTTGTTTGTCCTCCCTTTCAAAAATAAATTTTGGTTTTTGTTTTTTTCGATATGTCATGAAATCTTGTAATATAATGGCTGTCGTGTACTATTTAATAATACATACTGTGTCAAGTTTCCAAATTTTTAGGAAGTGAATGTCTGAAGGAATTGCACGTAAAGAGATTCACAAGAAATATGGTCCTTCCTTAGACATGCAGCCAGAGCTAGATTATTCAAATAGAAAGATGTGGTATGGCCAGAAAAATGAAAAAAAATAGGTGCTGCCACTACCTGAAAAAAATGAGGTTTTCTTAAGAATTATGTCACTGAATGTATTAATACAAACTGTTGATTTGTCAACGATCATGCGACATAGAATGAAAGAAATGTAAAAAAAAAAAATTGTTTTGGTTGATTGTTTTTTTTTTATCAAGCCAGTCCACAAGGTGATCTCAGACTTTCAGGCCCTCAGTCATGCCAAGGCTCAAACCCACAACAGAAGGATCCCTCTAAATTAGGGTGGATTCGCTATCCACACTGCCACCGACACCCTCCTCTCCCCCCTTTCTTGTGCAGATTGCTAAGTTTCTATAAAGTGCAAAAACTCCTTCTTTGCCTTTATATGTCGAATATCTGTAAAATTATTTTTAAACATTTATCATACCTTTTATCCTTATTGAGACTTTCTTGGCAGACAGTTTATTTTGCGTATGTCTGCTTATACTTTCAATCGTGCATTTTGAAAACTTAGAAAAGCATATGTCTGCTTATACTTTCAATCATGTATTTTGAAAACTTATAAATGAGGATCTAATTCTAAGAGAGGTGAGACAATAATAAGAGAGCACTTTCCTTCATTGTCTTTGAATTTTGATTTAACATCACATCAATACAGTAGTCCCTTTCAATTTCATGTCGATGTATCTTAAGTGTACTGTATTTACAGTTTTTAAATTTTATGTCGGATCTGAATATTATTCGGTTGTAACTCCTGGCAGGAAATTTACCTTAATATTCATCTAACTGTAACTTAGGGACCGTATCAATTTTACTAATTGCTCTGCTGCCAATATAGCTAAAGTAAAACAGTTTGAAACAATTACACTTATAGCAGAAATTAGACGAGTGCAGTTTTGGCAGGGCGATTGGCTATATTACTGCATGTGTAAGGTGACCAATTCAATCCTCAGTGCAAGCCAAAAATTTTATCCGTTCCTGTGTCTAACCAACACTGCCTCTAAAATAAGGTCTCTCAAGGCTCAGCAAACACAAAATCGAAGGGAACAGTAACCTCACGTTGCCATCATATGCAACAAGAACAACGAGATCCTATTGCTGTTTTCATTCTCGTCTCTTCTCTTTATTACTATTAGCCAAGGGACTTTTTTTCACTTCCTTTTTCTTTAATGAGACAAAAAAAGGCTCAAAAGTTTCCTTATTCCATATGAAGTCATCAAAAAGGACTTACAGGAGGGTTTGGTTTTTTTGGTTTTTGTATATAGCCAGTCCACAAGGTGATCTCAGGCTTTCAGGCCCTCCGTCAGGCCAGGGCATTGGTGGCGGGGCTTGAACTTATGACAGAAGGGTCCCTGCAGATCTCAGGGCGGACTCACTAGCCACTGTGCCATCGACGCCCCCTTACAAGAGGGTCTCAATCTCATTTAATCAAATAAACGATAAAGTAAAAAACTTGCATTTGATCAGCTTTACTTTGGTTTGATATTTCCATCATGACTTACGCCATTCATTGTCATACTCCACTGCAAGTGCAAGCTCTGAATGCATGGTAGAGGACTACCAAGTAGGTCTGCGGGGTGCAAAACATCTTACGTATTATCTGTTGATTTACATTCATAAATGAGTGGCCATCTTTATTGGGTCTGTAAAACTAATACATTCTTGGTTACAGTTCTTCCTTTACTCAATTTTCATTCTTTAATTAAAAAAAAAAAAAGCAACATATACAAAACAAGACCAACCTGGACATAATATGGTAACTCATCGTATGAATATTTATCAATCCTCGTTTCAAATGTTAATTTTTATTTCATGTCACTCAAATGGATTATATATACATGACTGTACAAGAACGAAATTGAATAGATTGCAGTAACAAGTGAGAGGCAAGTATACCAAAGATCGTTGAAGGCTGTTATCTTTCTAAATTTTCATTTATTTTGTAGGACCATTTTGAAAGATATATAACAGCACCTTGTAAAGAATTAAATGAATTAACCTGCAGCCAGAAAAAAAACTTTTATATAAATAAATTGAAAAAAAAGGCAGCAGAATCTGAATAATACATTTTTGAAAAAGGCCTGATTTCTCATCACAAACAGTCTTGCTCAAATTAATAATAAGGAAAATCATCCATTTGAGAAATGCAACAATTCTTTATTCAACCTCTGTCTCAATGCTATGTGCAAAGACCACAGTCATAGCTTCACACACAAAACAAATTTGAAGAATCTTGCCACATGTTTAGTAAAGTTTCACAGCCTTTATTTACTGTGTAATAACTTAAGTGTTCAGGACATTTCTGATGTTGTGATAGTCTAATCTAACAAAATACCAGTTCATCTGATTGAGTAAAATGCAGTATCCAAACAGATCCTTTAAGCTAAAAACAGTCTATTTTTTCCCCGATATACTTTGCAATGCCATAAAAATTTGGTCTAAACTTAAACTATCTATAGCCCACTCAATCATGTAACCTATTAAATAGCAGAAAAGGGAAATTTAACATTTAGATTTTTTTTTTTTTTCTTTGCTTGAAATAAGAAGAAAAAAAATGTCTCAAGTTGTTCTCACACATCTTCCCTGTTTCAGGCTTATTTCAAGAAGTTCTTTAAAAGGCAAATAAACGAATGCCATTGACAATACAATAAGGCATCATGATGAAAGTCTTTGCTATGAAGCTTGCTTGGCCAGGGAAAACACTTTAGAAGTTGAATCATCGGATGCTGTCACAATTATTGACTCGTCACTGGATAAAGGACATAGACAAAAAACATTTCAATGCAATTTTTAAAAAACATAAATTTGACACTATACTTTTGTCAAGAGCTTTTTTGCTTGGGTTTTTGATAACGTACATGATGAAAAAGTTGCTATCATTGCTTAATGGAGAGTGTTATTTGATATTATACGTCAAACAAGATAGAAAAGGAAAAAAAAAGAAAGTGGGGGGGACGGATATTGCACGGAGAATTTAACCCATGCTGAAAAAAATAATCCATTCAAAGAACAGTATGCTTTTTTAAAATGGTTTACTTTTTTATTAAGACATCTAAATCTTGGGGATCGGTGGCAAGTGTCTAGCGAGTCCGCCCTGAGATCTGAGGGGAAACTTTTGTTGAGGGTTTGAGTCCTGGCCTGACAGAGGGCCTGAAAGCCTGAGATCACCTTGTTGTGGACTGGCTATATACAAAACTAAACTAAAACATGTAAATCTTATATATCTTCACTCACAATCTATTTAGTCGTATCAGTTTTCACTGCTGCAAAGATCACAGAATGCACTTTATAATGCCATAACAATGATTAACAATGTTCAAAATGTGACGACTGATTCATGTGTACCGGATATCAAAACGAATATAGAAGTCACATCTTAGGAAATCAAGATTTACCAGAAGATTCATGAAAATTACAATAGGGTCTGCCATTAAAATCTGTTTGACTGCATCTTGACTTGTAAAAACAAGCGACAAAGAATTAAAGAGTGTACGTAACAGAAAAGAAGATATTTTCCTATATTACTGTAAACTCCAAATTATTTTTTTCCCAAAATATCTAGGTATAAGAGCCATATCATAAATGTATTGTAGTGAGATTTTAAAAAAAGCTGAGCTTTCCTTGCAAAACTTTGAAAAGGTGATGTAAGTAGCTTATGAGAATAGACATATGCGTTTGAAAAGGTGATGTAAGTAGCTTATGATAATAGACATATGCGTTTGAAAAGGTGATGTAAGTAGCTTATGAGAATAGACATATGCGTTTGAAAAGGTGATGTAAGTAGCTTATGAGAATAGACATATGCGTTTGCTAAATTTTGTATGAAACCGGTGGTTCTCAGAAAAGACCTTCACTTTATAGCCTGAGATGTTGGTGTTTTCAACAGTTCAGATATTTCTGAGGCTTTTGCTTTTTTGTTTGACTACTTTACCTTGATGAGGTAAAAAAATTATATAAAACTTTTGTTTGGCTGGCCAGTGATTTGCAGTTTGGAGACAATGGGCTTCGAAAACAGTTAACAAAACATAGTATATGGGAATTTCTAGCACAAAAAACTAAGATGGATGAGGATTTTGAAAGCATTGAAATTCCAATTTCGACCCTGGATGTCTGTTTGAAGTTCAGAAAAGCCAGCTAGCAAAACAAAAACAGTTTTCTTGGGCCCAAACTAGATTGATGATTACAGATTAAAACCAGGCCTTTTGGATTGGAATTCTTAGGACCATGCAATACAGTGCAAAATTCCTATAAAAAATGTTTATTTATCACATGAATTATCTAAATCTTACTGGAAAGCTAGTCAATTTTCTTCATTTCAAAACACACCCAGTGAAAATTCAGAGTATCATTAAAACCTACCGTGCTATATCAAAGTCCATGATTCCAGCCGTATGACCATGCCATGTTTTTACCAACTGGCCATTGCGTGAATCAAACTGTCGTACATTGCCATCAAGGCATGATGTGTAGAAGGTTGCTCCAGACTGTGACCACAAGATCTTCACAACACCATACTAAAAAATTTCAGTAAGAGCAATTATATTTCACAAGGGTGTTTTTCAACTCAATTAAGCAGGTAAAGAACTGATATTCTTTTGCAGTCAAATGAAGTTAAAATCTTATAAGTTAAGGTTAAACTAAGTGAAAGAAAAGAAAACACATTTGATACTACATTAAAGAAGACTTAAAAAAATAACAATAAATAAGATTAAAAATATATTTAAAAAATATATATAAATAATTTTAAAAAAAAAAGAAAAAAAACTAAGTGACTTTGACTCGTAAGGGGATTTTTCCCACGCTTATATAATATATATAAAGCGTGTTTTTCTTGTTGAACCTTTCCTGCATAGCACATGGGGTAATTATAAGAATTTTTTTTCCTCCTTCCCCTCTTTTCTCCACTGATCCACCGAAAAACCTCCATCCAAAAGCAATAGCTTAGATACCATCAGTGAAAAGATCAGCCTAGTTTTTTAAATAGTTTTTTTTTTTTTTTTTTAAAGAATTTATTTGTGGGCCAATCAGGTTTACACAAGAGAAAAAAACAAAA
>BLXT01002055.1:438980-453020 GCA_019648995.1 Plakobranchus ocellatus | reverse complement strand
CCCCCCCCCCGGCCCCAAATGTCATTTCGGGGATGGCCATGTCCTTCATTAGAAAGACCCCTGTACATACACATTTTTATTTTTTAAATTCAGATGAAACAGAAATAGACAGGTGTTGACATCGTTAACTTTAATATCATATTTTTCTCCTCCAGGTCTTTCAGAGATGAACAGAAAGTTATAAAAAAATTTAAGAACAGCAAAACCAAAGCATTCCCCAACTTCTAAAACAAAAAAAATTTACCTGAGACAGAATGAACTGTTTGATTTGACTTAAGGTCCCAAATTTTTATGGTGCCATCCTCATAGCCTACACATGCATGCTTTCCTGAAAAAACAAAAAAAAAAAGAATTTTGAATCCTTCTTCTTTATTTTCAAATATTATTTTGAGGGCATAATGAACTTTCTGCATAGGAAAGTCATAAAATCATGAAAATAATAATAATATATAACACCTTCATTAAAGTCTTTGTTGACAAAAAGTAATTTTTCTTTTTTTGTTGGGGGGGGGGGGGGGAGATGCTCAATCCCCTTTGCTTTTTCAGCTCCTATTCTTGATATGCTGAGCCACCTTATTTTGAATCTGGAATCAGCTATTCATATATTTTAATTTGTTTGATGATTCCAATAACATTCTGTCTCTTTTATCTCCTACTTCTAACAAAGCAAACACTACTATGTTTTTTGTTTTTTTTTCTGTAGAAAATATACAAACAAACAAAGAGAGAAAGAAATAAAGAAAACTTCGACTAAATGCTTCCATCCCTTTAAAGCCAGAAAATGAGATAGAAATTTAACTGACCATCTGGCAGGAACTTGCCACAAGTTGCCCCCGGCCCATGACCCACAAATGTCTTGAGGTCTCCAGATGGAATCTTCCACATCCACACCTGGCCGTCGCGGGTTCCTGCCAGCAGAACTGGGGCAGCATGGTGCCACTGGACCCACTAAACAGTGGGAATCAAACAGCACATGAGCTTTGTTTTCAGTACAATTATTTTATTTACAGGTATGACTGAGGGAGTTACAAAATGAATAAAAAGAAGACAAGTGGAGACAGTGCTGGCTTTGAAAAATAACGAAATTGCTAGGCACTGAAATCATGATACACGAACTGGTAGATCTGACAGATAAAAATGTGTGGACACAAATGATTGCCAGTTACAAGCAAAATGCTTAATGATGGAGTACATCATGACAACATTTTAAATAAAAAACATCTTAAAATATTCGATGAAATTACAGACAAAATGTGATGTTTTACTTTACTGATGAAGAGGCATTAAAAAGCTGCATGAAAACTTTTTTTTTTCTCTTCACCATTTATTATTCACATTAAAGAAAATATCTTTTTTAATCAGCTTACCTCCACTTCATCTGCTTCAAAAGACCAAATCTCTAAGCAGGTATCAACTTGCCACACTTTTATCAAACCTTTCATGTCAGCTGTGGCCACCAAAGAGCCATCGTGGCTGAAACCAACACTGTTGACAGTATCTGTGTGACCTAAAGGAAAAAATGTTTTTCGACATGCTTAAACTCCGATA
The DNA here is from genome assembly GCA_019648995.1 of Plakobranchus ocellatus. Lineage (NCBI taxonomy): Eukaryota > Metazoa > Mollusca > Gastropoda > Plakobranchidae > Plakobranchus > Plakobranchus ocellatus. The sequence goes on along the minus strand of BLXT01002055.1, from coordinate 451,472 downwards.
TCTTGGCATACAAAATGTTGCAATATCTCTATCTAGTTTTCATTATTACAAAGCTAATCATGTCCAGTGTTGGTGAAAAGACTGATAAAATGCCCATACCATACATAACTCATTAAATGGGTCTTGAGATGTATGACAGAAATTGAAAAAAAAAAAAAGGAAAGAAAAGAAACATTTCTGAAATCTCTGTGCTATTACCTTGGCACTGAGATGACTTAGACAGACTTGCCAACCCTTTGCAATTGGTTTTGTTTATCACCATGGCCAGAAAAGATCTCTTTTGCTTATTCTCAACCAAAAATGCTTATTTAAAAACTGACGCAGTTGTCCGTATATTAGAATGGTTGATCTAGATTAGCCACACACATATCAGAAAATTATAATCGAGGTCTAGACTGATCTAGTACAACGCTTGATGTGAACTGAGGTAAAGCAAAGCACTTCGTTAGCCTGGCCTAATGAGCACGCTGACCAGTGATGTTGTAGAAATCAAACAAATCACTCCTTTTCTAGAACAAAAAAGGGCCATCTAGTCCATTCATCATCTCAGGAAAAATAGCGAACCCCGTTACGTGGTAAAAATAGGCCCTGCTCAGCAAATCACGACCTCCATTGGTTTCCCTTTTTATGTTTGAGGAAAATGTGCATCAATATTTTTTGGAACATTTGCCATTTTTTTTCAAATTATGCGTACTTAAATACCAATTGCATCCAGGTTGCCAAGACTGCTTAGACCCATCAGCTCTCAAGAAAAAAAAAAAAAATTCCAAAGCAAAGGATTTGAGACATTTAGGATTGATTTCAAGGTTTATAATAAATACAGTTTTCTGGCTCGATATGCATCTTGCAACACAGAGGCTCTGAGTAATTTATATTTAATTCATACAAATAAAACTCAAACAAAAAATACCAGTGCATTCCAAGATGACAGAACCATCTTTTGTGCTCCATACAAAAGCCCTATCATCCTGGCCTCCAGTCACTGCGATCTCTGGGTTAATGTGGCTGATTCTCGTGCAGATCACTGAAAGAAACAGTATAATATCCTCTCTTTATGTTTGTGACCATTCACAGGTATTTTTATACATACTATTATTAGGTGTACAAAACTTCTCTCCCCCCTCCCCCTTCCCTTTTGCCTCAAAAGAAAAAAAAGTAATCTTGCTCATAAACAAATCAATCTTAAAATTTAAAAAACAATATATGAATCATAAATTTATAAACTCAATATAGCCTGCAAAATTTAGGGGGAAAAAGGAAAAGGAACAACAAAAAAAAGTAAGCTCAAAATGTAGGAAAAAACAAAAGAAACTTAGTTGAAAACAAGTTACAATAGAGCGTTTAGGTTCTCATATCTCAGCATCAACATTATTTTCAGAATATCAATCAAATCTTTTCTCCTTTTTCAGATTTTTTGATCTAAAAGTATTTTGATGCTGGGTTCTTGAATTATTCACAAAAAAAAAAAGCTCATCAGATAAATCTTAACATCTTTCACCTGAAGAATTGCGGTGGCCGGTGAATGTTAAAGCACTGTCATCCTGTTCAGGAAGTGCAGCTGCTCCGTCTGCCTCCATCTCATCATCTTCAGCTTCCTCATCGCTGTCACTGTAATCTGAAAAGAGGATAATGAACCGATAAGGACAATTATTGTTGTATCTGTAATTGATTGAAGCTGTTATGTAATTTATTATATCAAGCCTTGTGCCACAGTAAAGCCTGATTACAGTTTTCTTTTTAGGCCATCTCAATATAAAAGCGAGAATTCCACTTACAGATATATGAGTCATTCTACAAAGGTGGATTCCAAAACGTCACACAAGAGCCAAAAATTCAAAATGTACCCATTGGAATGAGAATTGTTTTGAAATGACATACAAACACTCAAGTTTAAGAAAAAGTCACTCTTAAGGCTCAGGGTAGCTTAAAAACTATATTTATTAGAGAAAATTTGCATAAATGCAGTTGGTGTTGGATGTGATGTGTGACACACAAAACTCCTCATTTTTCATATATTTTAAGATGTAGATCTAACAAAAAAGAATCAAAAGTAACAGAAAGACAAAATAGCGAAGCCTTACACTAAAAAATCAAGTCTGGATTGGATAATATGAAAACTTTAGTGGTTGAGGTGTGTGTCATACATCATCACGTCCAACACCAAGACATACAAAAGTTTGAACAGTTAAAAAAGACATTGCTATAACTCCTTTTTGACACATCATGAGCTTTGTCTATATAAACAGAAGTAAGGTAAACCACAATACAGCTATTTACAGAACACAGAAATACTATTTTAATCATCATAAGTGTTGGATGTGATGGTGACACACAATTTGTATGACATCATCACGTCCAAAACAAAGACATCAAAGTTTCTATGGTTACTGCAAACATAGATATGTAAGTCCTTCTTGACATATCATGAGCTTTGTCTATTTAAATAGATGTAAGACAAACTACAAACAGCTGTTTAGAGGTCAAAGATGAACAATTTTAATGACCATAAGTGTTGGTCGTGATGATGACACACAATTACTTGGGTTCAGTAGTGACTATGACACACAAGGTCTTAGTACTAGTTTTACCACTGGTAGGGGTTTCTAATTTAAATCACACAGATATCCAAAAGAAACATTGTTGTGGCATGGAATTTGGGTTTATTGAGGCTGTAAGAGGTTTCTTAGTTAAAATAAGCATTAAACACAATTAGATCTAAGCAAATAGGTCGGACGTGATGCTAACAGAAAAGTGAAACACATGGTTTTCAACCTAAGAGAGCTCCTGTCCGCCATGTTACTCTCTCCACTCTCCCTTCCATGAAAATAAAATGAAAGTGTTGAACAAAATCTGCGTTTAGTTAGTGCCCAATTGGCCTAGAGTTTTCTATAGAAAGTGTGGGTTGGACGTGATGAATGACACACACTTCTATGGTCTTTTAATTTTAGGGCTGCTGGCCAAAATACAGATTGTTCTGAAGTCACTGGCTGTCAAAAGTGTCAGTTCTTAGACAGTAGCCATTGATGTCAAATTGAAAGAGGCATATATATGACACACACCATCACGTCCAACCTTGCTTGTAATTTTGCTGCTGAGCATCAAATGAGGGAATCAAGGCACATTTTTTTGGCTTCAAAAATGTAGTTTCACGCTTTCTCTTGTAAAAAAAATAACAAGAATAGGCTAGATGACCATTTTGAAAAGTTAGTTCTGAATAATAACTGCTTGTTTTTCATGTGAGTTTTTGAGGCAGAAAATAAAGCATTTTTTAATGGAAAAAGCTTTTGTGTACTAAAATCTGATAACTTCACACCTTCACCATGTTCACTAAGCTAATGTAACACTTACATAAGGCAAAGAAACAAGCAGGATGTATGAGAGTTGCTTATAAATAAATAATTTTTTTACAAGGCTCATTTAAGGATGGGTTGATGGTGAAGCACCTTTGGAGAACAGCTCATGGTTAACACAACCTTTTATTTGCTTTTATAAGAAGTCATTCAGGAGATTGCATCAATGGCGTCTCAATAGCCTCATCTTTTTCTAGCTTACAATCTAAAATCTGGTCAGCATCAATGAAGATCTGGAAAGTAGATTTTACTATTTTTTAAATTTTGGCAAGAGTTCCTTTTCACAAAAAGGGATTTAATAGACTTCTACATTTCAAATGTCATGAGTTGTTCCATGTTAGCTCTCTATTCTATTGCGATTTGCCTTTGGTTTCTGAGAAAACTTCGATTTTGGCTTTATAAAAGTTTTCAAGGGTGCTGAATAATCAATAACATTAATCTGAAGCCATGCATATCAAATTAATGATATGTTGGTTAGCAAAGTTATGAGGTATTTTTCTCTTGGCTTACTTTTTTGTTAAAAGATCGTTTTTTTACACGCTGAATCCAATGCAACAAGTTCAAACTGCCACAAAGTAACATTTTTGAAAATATTTGAAGTTTTAAGCTTAAAATTTCTTTTTCAGTGGGGGCTTTTTCAGAATATTTTTGGTATTACTTCCTAAGGTTAAGATGCTAACGTGATACTGATAGTGATAGTGCAATTTACTGTAACACTTGACTAGGTCGGCACTGGTGGAGCACAACGGTCCCTCCTTTTCGATTATTTGACGTCAGTGGGTGGGCAACAGTGTCATCAGTGTCTAGATCTAGATATTAAACCTAGATCTAAAATATAGCCTCTTCATTACATCTGTAGCTGATGATGTGAGAATAATTTTTTTTTCTAATTTCCATAGAAATAGAGCCAGCCGTTCGTACACCCATTGGCATTAAATAATTGAAATGGCCGTCCACTTTAGGAGGAAAACTGATAGGGACCACAGTCCTCCACCAGTGCCACTAGGTCTGAGTCTTAGGCTCTGTAACGTGTAAGCTTACCTTTTTCTGTATCATCAAGATCAATCACTCTAACAATTTCATCTTCATTGACTGACAGATCCTCCTCATCCTGATTCAAATCTGACATTTTAATTTTGAGGTAGGCTTATAATAATGCTTCCTTGTGACAGTGCTGCAATAATTATTTTTGATCTAGATTCTTGATTAGATTGAGACTAAGAATCAGCCTATATTTAATATCGGGTCAAGCTTGAGTACAAAGCCCTTAAATTCAATAAGATCTAGATCAGTGCGCTGGTTAGTTAGTCATGATGACAAATCACATTTTACTAATTTAAATCTCATTTAGACGTACTGCGAAGGCAAGCTGATATACTAGATCTATATAGTCGGATCTAAAAATTAAAAGAAAGCTTTTCTTATGAATAAAAAGGAAATTAGGGCAAATCTAGTCTACTTTGGAATAGCATTCGCCACAAAGAATTTTAAAGATATCTGCGAGAGTAAACCTATGATCAAATCTAGATCTAGACCTCTCGATGGTAATAATTCCTAAATCAATTGCGTGATCGGAGAAGTAACTGAAGTATCAAAATATATAAACAAATACAATGCGGACTGCTACAATTTTTTCTTCTTCTTAGAGTTGTTCACCTTTGAATGCCGTATCTATTTTTTTAAATTTAGGAAGCCAAAATAAAACTGGAATTCATATAATTCCTATTTGTATGAGAAAAAACATTTAGAAATTATTTTTCACTAAACTTACAACAAACAAAAAGTCAAAAACAAGATTTCAAATATTTAGGTTACATTATTAGCGTAAAGCAACGTTTGAGTATGCATTTGCATGATAATTTTAAAGCTATCTTTTTTATTTAATATTTAAAGCTGGCATTTAAAATGGACGTTCATTCAATAGGAGATAGTGACGATCGCCAGTCTGGAGGCACTACAAACGATATAAAAATCTAGAATCCCAATGCAATGCCAACTAAAATTAATAAAACGTCAAAAAAGAGTAAAAATTTGACAACTAGAAATTTTATTTAACGCTTAACGGTACTTAGAAAGTAAAATAATAATGAATTAACATGAAAACGTTTCACCTGGAGGGCTTTGTGTGGGCGTTGAAATTGTCATAAAATGGTAAAATTTGTATCACACTGACAAAGCCTTTGTGGCGAAACGTTTTTATTTTAATTTACCATCATTTTACTTTTAAAGCATTATGTATAATTTCTAGTTGGCAACTGTTTACTTCATCTTTATTCCCTAAGTGGATTTTTTAAAATACCAAAACTAAAATTATTATTCACGTATGAGAGCTTATTTATGCGTCTCTCTCGCCACTCGGGTTATCTCTGATAGGGAAATAAATAAAATTAATAATCAAAGTCCAAAAAAAAAAGTAATAAATGAGAATATTATACAGCATGAATAGCAGCACAATCCTAAGTATTTTATCCGAATTTCAAGTAACATTTTTTTTATCTGTTTAAATTAGCAAAACTTTTCTTTTTTTTTTTNNNNAAAAAAAAAAAAAAGTTTTGGTAGTAATATAAATAAAACAAAACAAATTAGAAGCAGTTGAGCTTCTGGGATACATGCAGTTTAATACAAAATGAATTAAAATTCACAAACATGTTTTAAAACAGTTTAAGTATAGAAAATGCATATAGTTGAACGAAAGGTAGAGAAAACCCAAAGATATGGGCCTCTCCAAAGAATCCCACTAGGTAAAACCAAGAGATAGAATGTATTCGTCAAGATCAGATTTGGATAAAATTATTAACCAACATTTTATCATTTTATTTGCTAAGTGAATCAAGATTTGGGCAAAATGTCCCATCTACATTCGGTTGACAATAGGTACGAATCGTGCTAGAAATTATCTGATCCAACTGAATTAATTTTATGACGGGCAAATCGGAGAATTAGTTTTGATAACTCAATGAAAAGAGATAGATAATTCATAGGATGTGGCATCTTCTATGTCAGATCTAACATCAGTATCAAATTCGACGTCTAAATGTTCTGTCTGGCTGCTACCACTGCTACTACTACATGCACTACTACTACTACTTCTACTACTACTACTACTACTACTACTACTACTACTACTACTACTACTACTACTACTACTACTACTACTACTACTACTATAACAAGATCACGTCTGGTGCAAGTTGCATTACTTTTATATGGTGATGTTTCCTGGTACGTTTATCTAAAGTTTATTTCAAACTCAACTTAAAATATGCATCTGGTCTATCGAACGTGGATCGAGCTCTCTTTTTTCGAGGTGAAAATGTGCAATGTTGATATTATTGATCAGTGTTATCTTTACATTTGTTTTTTATGGTTCGCAGCCCGTCGATTTCGCTTTGATAAATTATATTGCAATTGATTTGTAAATGTGAGTTTTGTTTTTCCAGGCACTACGAAAAACCAATCCCAAAATCTTATACGATCGAGATCTATACTTTGTATGTTTGGAAATAGATCGAGGCCGGCTTATTTGAACCCATTGTCAATTGTCAACTCGGCGACTTGCACTTGCAGATAAAGAAAGAGCTGGGCGAAGTTGCCTCAACACATAAAATAAACACTTCATCGGGATCCCGACATCATCTTCATTCATGGTTAGTGAATAAACATTTAATGTCTGTTAGAACCTTTACTTGAAGATTATATAATTAGATTTGGCGTAGGTTAGATAGGCTTAAATAGATCTAAATGTATCAAAATTTCTGACCTTTAACTAGGCCTAAATAAAAATCAATACCGCTGATTTTACCCCCCCCCCCCAAAAAAAAAAAAAAACAAAAAAAAAAAACAACCTATCCATTAGAAATTTTAAAATCTAGACTCAAGTCTAGATTTAGATCTAGTACACTAAATTGAAGCCATGACAAAAGGTCATATAGGCCCTATATCTCAATCTCGTGAGTTCATGACAATCACAGAATAGAATACGAAGTATGCGAGCTAGCGTAGGAAATCAAGATATGAAATAATCTTGTGCAAAAATCGGTACTGCAGATGAAAAAGCCATCAATCGAAGAGTATACTGTGAAATGGGTGCGGGAGATAAAAAAAAAAAGTTCTCTAATAAAATTCATCTCATGATATAATAATTAATATTCATCATTGTTTTCTTTTTAAAAGCAAATAGAAAAGGAAAGGGTCTAATGGTTCAATGACAAATCGTGAAGAGGAGTAGGACAGAGAGAAAGAGAGAGATAAATATTTTCAACAAATTCTAAAAATTATATTATGTATAGATAAAGGCACTTTTTGTTTTGGGCCTTAACCATAGTGCTTTCTTTCTGAAAGGGGTGTATCGCTGATACATCGCATATGCACTTTTTGTGTATTGGCCGTTTTTAGGCAAGTTTATAAACATGGCCTAAAGAAAGGTTACAAAAATTCAAACTATCTGTGTCACATTGATAAAGAAAAAACTTTTGCCTGGTGCACTAGAATCGAACAAATCATACTAATTGATTTTATCCTTTTTTTTTTATTTCAAAGCACAATAACATGACACAGGTGGTTTTTTTCTCCTGTAACTAAAAGACACAAGTTAAAAACTTACAAAGGCCAGGAAGTTCAGGGCATAGTAGGTGACTTAGTCGAGGCCAGATTGAGGTATTCTGTCCTTTCTGTATTTTAGAAATACTGTACCTTTTGTGGTGCTGAATCTATGGCATACTGCACTTCATTTTGTGGTGACACAGTAAGGATAAATGTATTTATCAATTTCAAATGTCACTAAGTCTTTCTCTAAGGCATTTCATACTTTTGTAATCATTTCATTTATATTTTTTTTGTTGATAATGTGTTTATTAATTTTTTTTTTAAATTTTATTTTTCACAAACAGGAAGTTGATAATGAGAGCAAGTTGTCTCCTCCTCATCCCAGCTTGGCAGCATTGCTTAATGACGGTCAGGCAGAAGCTTGGGCGTCTGCAATTGTGTAAGGATTTATCAAAGTTTTCTATGTATAAGTTAGAGAAGCATTTCTATAGACTTGCAATCTATTTTGTACTTCAAATTTACAGTTACGGATAACTCAATGATGCAGATTATAATATAGCAAGACACCATGTTTCCAGAATGACTTTGAAAATAAGCTTAAGATTTCCTAGGATAATTGAGGAATGGAGGAGCCAAACAGTGAAAGAGCAAAAAATGCCTCAAAAACAGTCCAAATGAATTAGAAGCCATATTTTGTCACTCGCTGAACATAATGGCATAAAACTTAGACTTAAGCTAGAATGAAAAGTTATAAATTTATACATTACTGAGCTTAATAGTAAGAGCTATTAGATATGATGTGCATATACAGAAAGTGTCAATAGAACTTCATTAAAATAAACATCAACCTAATCGAAATGGGTACCCTGAAAAGAAGAAAAAATAGATTGTTTTTGTTTGTTTTGTCATCTTAAAAACCAAAATGAGTGGTGCTATTATCTTAGTACACTGACAATTTTGAACATTTTAAATGATTGATACACCCAGAATATGCATACAGTGGTGAAATCTGGATAGAAATTTTGTCATTTTGCGCAACTTTATTGGGATTTTATCTTTAAAAAGTAATCGTCTACCTTACATTTTATATTTATTCAAACTGAAATTTTGAACTAGCTGTCATGCTGAGAACAGTATTTTGTAATTTTGCTGGATCAATCAATGCCTTTGATAAAATGAATGCTGGCAAAAACATTTTTTAAAATAATGATTTTCATAATTTTTTTCTTCACAAATTTTTGTTGAACCTCATATATCAGGACACTGAAGAATGAAGTGATCGGCAGCAATAGAGAAAAGGCACAAACTGTAGCACATGGCCTTGTGCCCAGGTAAGTGGACAGTGCAGGACTTGTTTGCTTGACAGAATCATAAAGTGAGTCCAATAATTGAGATTAAAATCTTTCTTAGCCATTGTATGATATGTCAGACCCTTGAAAAAAAAAAATTAAATAAATCTTTCTTAGCCATTGTATGTATGATATGTCAGACCCTTGAAAAAAAAATATTATCTTAATCCCTCTTTTATTAAGTTGTCCTGTTCCCTTGAGTCAGTTACGATCACAACTAGACTAATTTAAAAAAAAAAATTGTTACACTTTTAACTCCAAGTCATATAAATTCATTTTTCTTAAGCAGCACTGGAATGTTTGTATTGCATGGTTGGAATGAATCTATTGTGTTTGGGACTGTGAATGTGAACTGATAAATGGCAATTTGCTTCATTTATCAAACTATGCATCTTAACCCTTTTATTGGCATATTTAATATTTAGAGAAAAAAAATTTTGAACAATAAATCATAGATGTAATAGATAAGCTTGGAAATTTAAAGACTAGTGAAATGAAAACATTCTTTTTAAATGCTGCTTAATATTTTCTTATTCAATAGTTTTCCTTGGGAGTGTGCACCTAGTGCTTTTCCTGTCCTTTATAGTAATACTAAGTGAAGCCATGATTGTGATTAACTGCATCAAGAGTGTTTATAAATCGCCATTCAATCATATTCTTTTTTGAAGTGCCAAAGAAAAAAACAATAAGTGCTTTAAAGTTTTGCTCGCAATAACATTATTTATGCTGAAGCTTTGTGTAGTCAACAATAAAGAGCAGCTTCTTAAAGGCTTATTTCCAGAGTGCTATGCGACTGGGATGTACAAGAAATAAATTATACATAATAAATTAATTGTCACCAGAAGTGGCTGTCAGTGTTATTTTATTCATTTGATGATTCCATGTAGAAAACTCTGAAAAGTGTGAAGAAATCTGATTTCCCATACACATTTAGTCAAATTGAAAATCGCATTCATCTTCCTTTTTCTTTCAATCAGTGAGGATTGTCTTTTACCAACTCAGCTGTCTGGCACAGAGACTTTCTCTCAGATTTACATTCATGGTTTAAGGGTAAAAAATTGTATCTGCTGCAAATGTCTATCAATCACACGCTCTTCATTCTATTTTGATTTTACTCACTAATCTGTTTGTTTCAGTTAACAAAAAAAAGCAACTGAAATGACTTGGACTGAAGACAAAATCGGCCAAGCTAGGTGTTGATTATGAATGGGTAGTCTAACCTATTTAGATCCAATGCAATGCTTATATACTTAAGCCTGTCAAAAACCGTCCATAGTTCATGCATTTCCATCTCAGTTTACTCTCCTGTATTCTTAGACTACTCCAGTGGCTTGAAAATGAAACTCTTGGCGTTGACTTCAGGACAGAAGTGGCGATTATTCTCGCTAGTCTAGCAAAGGGAGGGCCGGGCACTGTGGACCTGATGGTCCAGCAGAAGACGGTTCCCACTTTGCTGAAATGTAAGAGACCTAAGTTAAAAATTTACTTGATTGCACGGCTAAAAGTTAAGCAATCCCAGAAATAACAAAGAAAAGGAAGTGTTGTTAGATCAAGATTCTAAAGAAGATCTGTCAATAACAATCAATATCTTAGATCAGAGTGACAGAAAAGACAGACTTAAAGCTTAACTCACTTGCGGCTGAGGGTTTGGAAATTATTTGAGCGCTCGTGGCTGAGCTTTTTGGGGTATTTTCCAAAAATTGTAAAAAAAAAAAGTTTTTAAGCTATATTAATAAAATCTGGACTGATTCAAGACAAAAACAAACTTGTTGGAATCAAATAAACCATTAAGACATATCTAAAATGTTGATTTTTTATGTAATTTTTGTGAAACGGCACACATTTTGGTTTTTCAAAAAATTTTGGGAATTGTGATGTAACTATATTTAGCCGATATGTCTTCAACTAGAAACATAGTTTTGCAACCTTAAACTTCATTTACTACGTCACAATGCCATATTCTCCCAACAAATAGTTAGCCCAACTTATCGTAAGAGGCTGTTCCAGCAACATGATACTCTCCCACTGGTACGCGGACTCGTTTATTTTAATTCATAAATCTAGTACTAAAAAACACAGTTTCAAATGCTATTTTTTCTTTTTTTAATTAACAAACTTACCTGTGAAAGGATTGGTTTGCATTGCTTTTAACGCCGTGTGGGAATTTTCAGATGTCTGCCCATGCTGACACGGCTCTTCAGTTGTGAGGCCTTCCATAACCAGTAGATCTAGACTACGGCAATCGTATAAGAATTGGCGTCGACACTACTCTCTTCTAGGTCAAATCGCATCGTCCTGGACGCATAGCGCATAGATTTCGACAAAACTTACCAACCATAAACTAGAGAAAATAATCTATCATGTCATACCATTCAATGGGTACTTTTTAGTCTGAAATTGTACTTAATTCATAAAATTCGCCGACCCAAACGCTTCCCTGGCCACTAGTGCGCCTTTGTCTGAAGGAACAAATGATTGCCTAGGCTCAAAAGAAACTAGAGTTTCTCCCCTTTAAAATGATGTCATTCTTATTTTAATCCGTTGATTCTGGGCGACACTATCGCAAAAAGAAAAAGGAACCTCCATACCAAGATGGCCCGGTTGCGTTGCTTTCGATGGCGCCTGCCGGGCGATCTTGCTTCTATGGCTTATTTTCATTTATCTAAAAGTAATATTTTCTTAAACACACAGACAAAACCAACATAACAAACAAATTAAGGACATAGCCAACTTTCGTTCAGTCTTTATTTGATCACAAACAATACTGTTTTTACAGAGCTCTACCTATGCAAAGATTGAGTATTTGAACTATGATTTCTACCTAACGTAAGGCGGTCACTTGTGGTACCTAATGTAAGCTGAAATAAAATTTAAAAAAAAAAAAAAAAAAGATCTTTCTGTTGATTTTATTGATTTGTGAGTATGCTTGAGAGGTGTGAGAAGAAGAAAAAAACTTTAATTTACCTTAAATATCAAAAATGTTCGTTCTTGCTTCTTTCTTTTGCTTGTTAATGACTGTGATTCTTAGATCTAGTTTCATTTCAGACCTATCTGAGAGTAGTGTCCCTTTTCAGTCATCAACAAAATATGTGATGTCCGAATGGTACGAAACTTTTCATGAGTGTAGGGGAATGGCTATACAATAAAAACAGGCATTTCCCGTGGCTTTAGCAGGGAAAGCATGGGAGTTACGGGAGGTTAAAGTTGATCCCGTAGGTGTCACGGGATCCGCCGCAAGTGAGTTAAGT
>BLXT01002055.1:416863-432534 GCA_019648995.1 Plakobranchus ocellatus | reverse complement strand
GGCTAGTATAAACAATGAGGGTTGAAACTTACTGTATGAAAAGAATATTTATTCAGTGCAAAATAACAATTGCTTCCCAACGATCAACAACAGAATAAACTTGAGCAGCAAACAAATGTTCTGAAATGCTGTAGGCCACATGTAAATCCTGAGTGCGTATAATTTTTTTTTTTTAAAGATTGTACACAGCTGCTGATAGAGTTTTGAATTTAATAAAAACTTTTTTATTTATTGATTATGAAATATGAAATTACTGTAAATATATCTACACACTACTCTTTAAATACCAGGAAGTTGATTGGGGCAGTGAAATGAAAAGAGCTGCACTGTTGGCTTTTGCCTCTCTTAGTGCCAATGACGAGGAAATAAGAGACAAGGTAACATGTCAATAATTCATAAACTGATATTAATTTACAAAAATTATTTAAAGAATTAAAGAAACCAAATGAAGATTTCTTTCTCAGTTAATTGAAATAGAGAGTTTGTTGACTTTGTGGAAGTTAATCTGAAGGTAATTTTACAAAGGTCAAATGGGTGAAAAAAATTTTTAAAGAAATGATTGCGTCTTTTTTTTTTTTTTTGTGTTAGCCTTAGGCTCTAAGTGAATAATTTGTAGTATATAGAAGGAGAAGGGGGCAAATTTTAGGAAGTAAAACTGGACACAGACTGGAGACTTCTGAAACTTTAAGATTGTTCCTAACAAGACAAAGCAGTTGGAGCCTGAAGTGTCTGTGTCTGAGGGCTCCAGTCCTCAGCAGCCTACAGATCCCCAAAAAAGGTTTTAAATACAAAAGCTTCTTTAGGTTGCTAACATAGATATACATTCATCTAAGGACGTACTTTTTAAAGCTTATAAAATTCGTCTCTAAAACAATTCTGTGTGACAGAAGAAAACCAGCAGTATCATCAGTGTTAACACTATGGACGATAGTGCCCCTCATTTGGCTTTGGCAGTGGTATTTTTTAGTCAGTTGTATAGATCTAATTTTTTTTTGTTTTTTAATTAAAACAGCCAACAAACCTTTCAGGTATTAGCATAATTTCCTACTGTGTCTAGATTAAATCTAGACTAGATTAAGATCAAAGTGTATGAAATCTATTTCTGGATCTAATCTTTTTTTAAAGAAATTATGCAGACCTAGATGCTTGAAAAAAAACAGCAATAGTCCAAGCAAATTTGAATGGTGTTATCTTTGAGTTTGATAACCATGTAAATAAAACTATTTTCAATCAGCCCATACTTTCTATATAAATCCGTTTCATTATGTATGTAAATATATTGGCTAAAATTGCTTAAAAATGATCTATACATGACGTTAACAATTTTTTTTTTACAGAAAAATAAAATGGAAGGGGCTGGATGCTACACTATATTGGTGAAATTTATCTTCACAATGTAATTTAAATGGGTTCTTAAGAGTTAAAACTCCATTTTCCTTGGCATAAGTGTTGCAAGAAATGTAGGGAACGCAAAAAAAATTAGGAAAAGAATTCAAACCCCAATATTAAGAATTTTGTGCTCTTTCTGCTGATACACAGAGGTTCCTGTTTTTTTTTTTTCTTTCTTCCTTTTCTTTCTCTTATCCTAACAATTTGGAATCGTTACCAATACAAATGTGAATTGCCAGTCGGTTTTTGTATTTGATGTTTACTGTATTTTATGGAAAGAAAACAAAAAAATTTTTTTTTTGACAAAGGTGATAAGAGAAGTTGGTATGGTGGACCATATCCTGACCTCGATGGGCAGCTCTCAGAAAGGTGAGGTGGCTGCCAGTCTGCGTTGTCTCCAGTCGCTGACCAGGTCTGTCCAGCAGATACGCACAGTCCTGCATGACAACGCCGTCTGGAATCCTTTATTACAGGTATGCAACATTTAAATGCTTCTACTCTCATTCTCTCTATCTATCTTTCTCCCATTCATTCGTTCACTCATTCACTCACTCTTTTGGCTCTTTTTTTCTCACTCACCCTTTTGTCTCTTTCTCTGTCTCTCACTTACCCTTTTCTCTCTCCCTCACATTTACCCTTTTCTCTCTCTCCTTCTTTTCCTCTCTTTTCTCCTCCCTTTCTCTCTCTCTTTCTCTCACTCACCCTTATCTCTCTTCCTCACACTCATCCTTTTCTCACTCTCCCTCTCTCACACTCACCCTTTTCTCTCTCTCTTTCTCCATCTCTTTCTCTCTTTCGTCCTCCCTTTCTCTCTTTCTCTCACTCACCCTTTTCTCTCTCCCTCACATTCATCATTTTCTCACTCTCTCTCTCACATTCGCCTTTTTTGCTATCTCTTTCTCTCTTTTGTCCTCCATTTCTCTATCTCCCTTGCTCTCCCAATCACATATCTTTTCTCTTTCTCTCTCTCTCTCTCTCTCTCTCTCTCTCTCTCTCTCTCTTGTTCTCTTTTCCTCTTCCTTTGTCCTATTTTTGCGATACAATCTGAAAGTAGGGCATAGTTGAGTATTGATAAATAATGATCGCTTGGATCCACAAATCTGGATAGACTGTGTAACAGTGATGTCTACTTTACTATAGTAATCTTTGCAAGACTCCCTTAAAAGAACTAAAATCTCACTCTTTTAGAATTGTCCATAATTTCTTTTGTTTCCTCTCACTCTTCACGCTCAACGTTAAATATTTTGGTGTTGTCGGATCCAGATGCTGCAGACAAGTGACCGAGAGATAATGGTACTGGCAGTGACCTGTCTCTGTAACCTGGTCCTGGACTTCAGTCCCAGCAAACAGGTCTGTGGACTTATTTTAGACCTGGTCAATAAACACATCATATAGTCAGATTTGATGTAACTTAAAACTCTTTTTTTTTGCATTTCCCCTTATTTTCACTAAATCCTAAAGCAAGTAGGTGTTTTTTTAATGTACCTCACACACACACACAAAAATTTTTCCATGAGCGTTTGATCCCTCCTCTAAGCTGCTAACTGCATGTAAACTATTTGCTGCCCTTAATTCCCTTGAATTGTACATTCTATTCAAGATATCTTGGTGCATTCATGTATCTTGCCTATAAGTATTGTCAATATTATTTTTTTCTCTTCTTTCAAAAGATCAGAAATGTATTTAAGATTGACATGGAAAGATTTAATGTAACATGCCATTGATTTTGCTTGATAGAGGAATTCTCAGCAAGGCTTAGCAAGATGGCCAAATCACACCTTTGCCTTTTTAACTATTGGAGGCAGTCCTCACAGCAAAGATATTCCTGGGATAAAATTATCAGTATGTTTATGTGTGTACATTTTATAGGATGATTAGGAAGAGGCCCTTTTCACTTACCTTATGAACAATTTCAAATGTAATATCAGTTAGACCGGCAACTCAACTGATTTTACAAGGTGGCCTTGATATGCAATTGCTTTGTCTTTTCTCTAAGTTAAATTTAACCTATGCCTTATATTTCTTTTTGTAAAAAAAATTCTAGTTGCAAAATTATAGTCATGATTGAAAATAAAAAAATAAAAAGCATTTTTCTTGATTGTTTGCAGGCATTGATTCAACACAATGCTTTGGAAATTCTCAGCGAGTACTGCCATAGCACAGATCACACCATCAGGATCAACGCAGTTTGGGCGGTTATGGTGAGTGTTGAGTGTGCAAAATCCATTCCTTTCTTTTTGAGATTCTTTCTCATCATGCTTCCATTTATCTGACTCTGGCCTTTCTATCTCTTTATCAGTTACTCCGTAGAGTTATGGCACATTTTCAATACCCATTGTTTCTGTCCCTTCTTCTTTTGTATCTCTATCTTTTCTCTATTTCATGCATCATTTTTGAAATTCTCAGTGTATTTTTATGATTTCATTTCTTATTGCTAAAAGATTTTATGATCATTTTCTCTAAAGAGTTATGATAAATTTTCCAGCTAATGATATAATGAGGCTAAATATAGTGGGAGTTTTTTCTGAGCCCCTTGGTTTCTTTTTTTACAAAATATTTTTATATCAAATCCTATTGAAAGGATAGATGATATGTTTCCATTTTGTTTTGTATCAATTAAAGAAAACAGTTTTTATCATTTACACAAATGGACAACAACAACAACAAAAAAAAACAAACAAAAAAATTGTGAATTATAAAATAATGAGTGTCTCTTTACAAATGGGAAATAATTATTGTGGATTTTTTTCATTTCTAGATCATTATTATTATTATTATTATTATTATTATTATTATTATTATTATTTCAGTCGTGTCTGGTTATTTCAAAATCATTGGGATTAAAAATGACTGAATTTTCCAAAATCATGGTACAAAGAGAAAAAGAAAAAAAAGTTCATCACCCATGATTGTTGGACAAGAGGGATAACTACAAAGATCCCTTTGATTTCAGTTGAAGGAGTAAAGTCGGAAAATGAGACCCAAGGATTGAATTTTCTTCCAGTAGACTGAGAGCCAGCAGAGCTATGTAGACCTTGTCCAGGATCTAAAAGTTTAACACCCGTACAACTCATAGAGACAATGTGATCGGAGTATGCTCCATATATTATATTCAAGACAAAGCACAACACGGGGGAAAAATTATGCCACCTTAGCTAGGATTTAAAACTTAATACACATACATCTAACAGAAATGATATGACATGAGCCCTCCCACATATTATGTTCAAGACAAAGCACAGCATGCGGGAAGAATTAAGCCAGCAGCTCTGTTGACCTATGCTTGGTAATGACAGGCAGGCTACACTAAATCTACTTGACCTTATTTACATTACGTGGCACCGCTGTTCCTGTCTGCCTGCAGTCTAGTAAGCATTCAAACTTGGGTCCCAGGCCTTTCTTCTTTCCTGTAAAGCAAGAGGCAGGAACATACACACACATCCATTACAAGAATGGCTTGCTGTCCAAAGCAAAGCATTGCCATCTGAGTAGCAAGAAAACGTTCTTTCCAGATCTGAAAAGCAGACAATATTATTTGCAATACAATATAACCAGATCCATGCATCAGATTTCAATTTAACCAAAATTTTTAAAGGTATCAAAAATGGATATTTATTTGGTAAAATGAATGAGCTTTGAAAAACCAAGAATTCAGATTTTGAAATATTTGGACTTGACTGTATTATTACGATTATTGTTGTTGTTGTTGTTGCTGTTGTTGTTCTTGTTCTTATATTCTTCTTATTCTTCTTCTTCTTTTTATTATTCTTAGTATTATCATCACAACTATTATTATTATATATTGAACACAACCATGCGTTAAAAAATTGTTTTTAAAATTTGTTTCCTTTCTTTGGCCAGTCTTTATCCTACCTGTCCAGCGAGTCTCTCAGAGAGCGTATTGTGACAACTCTTGGAGTGGATACACTCTTGATGAGGCTCGAGGATCCCATAGGCCTCGTCAGACAGAAAGCCCTAGGGATTGTTAGAAACCTTTTTACTGCTGTAAGTTTGCTTGCCTTTCTCTCTCTCTCTCTCTCTCTCTCTCTCTCTCTCTCTCTCTCTCCCCCCCTCTCTCTCTCTTTCACACATACACACACACTCTTTTTCTCTTACACGCATTTCTTTTTTTTTCTTAAAACACTCCTATAGCCAGTTTAACATTTCAAGTAAAAAAAAATATCAATTCGAAGAAAAATTGTGTGATAATTAAATAATTATATAAATGTATAATTTATGAATGTACTGTCTATGTGAAGAGGATGTTAATAATTACACATTTTTTTCTATATTTCAACAAGGATTGTTGGCTTTCATGATTGATGTGATTACACTGTAATCTCTGTCAAGTTGTTTGATCTCATGTGTTTCTTTTGTACATTTTCTGCCCATTTGTTAATTTCATAGGGTATACATATTGGCCACATCAGATCTGCTCTTTTTGTCCTTTCCTACATTACTGAATTGATACTAAATTCCACGTTAGATATAAGCAAGCAAGTTAGCATCGTTTTATGAATATAAAGCCTTAGGCAAGTTTTGAAAAAAATTTTGATCATGTAGAAATTGCAATAAGAATTATTAAAAAATAAAAAAAAAGTTAAAGAATTGTTCAAAAAGAGAAAAAAATATTCACATCCAATTCTTATCTGATATCATTTTCCATTACAAATCCGGTATGAGCTCTCCAAAAAAAAATTTTTATTCAAGAATTTTGATTAATGAATTGCATTGTCTTTTTGCACTCTTCAGTAATAGAAATGTTTCTTCCTCTATGTATTTATCCATCCCCTTAGGTTAAAGATTGTGACGAGCGAGACACAACTGGTAGTTCAAGTTCAGTTCCCAAAATGGACAAAAATTCAGGAGACAGAACAGTAAAATGGCTTATTTTATAGTTTCAAATTTTATTTTTTCTTATCGTTCTAGGCAGTTTTTTATCTCGGCTTTGTGTCCGTTTCTTTGTTTGTTTTTTTTTTTAATTTCAGTTAGAAATTTTTACACCAGGAATTTCAGATCTATCTGTATTTTGATTTGGAATTTGAAGACATGACTATAATGTTTCCTATAGTAAATCTCATTCTTATCTAAATTTATAAAATGTGTTAGCAAAAAAAAAAAGCAAATGAAGTGAAAAAAAATCTCAGGTCCTTCATTTTTTTTTTTTAAGTCAAGAGATTTTGTGATATATTTCTACCTTTGGTGAAGGGGGGGGCGGCATTAGTGGCACAATTGCTGGTCAACTAGCTCAGTGATAGGCAACAATCTTCCTGTAAGGGTTTGAATTTGCTACAGGTGTGGGCTTGACAAAGACTATGAAACTTGAGATTACTTAGTGGTAGAGGATTTGTGCAATGTTGATTAGTGCAGATAGGCATTTTTTATTGTATGCAGAATCCTAGGATTGTAGCATTATGTAGCTCAGATTCTGAGAAACCAAGCTGTGATGTAAGATTTAGATGAAAACAAGATAAAGATAAAACAAGTCAGTCAAACTTGGGCCCACTTCGGTGAGATAGTGTTGAGCCTACAATGGACTAGAAATCAGGTCATTTTATGAATAAACTTTGTGAAACTTACCTAAAAATATAGAGTTGAGCATTTTTCATGTAAAGTTTTTTTGAAGATAAAGGACCAAACAAAAAAATTGAAAGATAAATTTTTGGCTAAATTCAACTTGCACATCGTCTTATATGTTTTCTTTATGTATTTTGATAGCTATTAATGTATTCATGCACGGTTTTTACCGCCACTTTCTTTTTTTTTAAATGGAAAAATGGTACTTTTGTTTGAAAATATTATAGTAATATTTTGGTTTAGATGTTCATATTTTCTGTGTCTGTAGGTTATAGATCGCATGGTGAAGCTACTGGGCAGTGAAATTGTTGACTGCTTATTCCGCACTATCCAGAATCAGCATTTACACCCTGAGGTCATAGAACAGGTTCGAGGGGCGTGTGTGTGAATGTGTGTCTGTTTGCCTGCATGGTAGATTGGTGGCTATTACTTTAAAGATTTTGGCTAATTTCTTCAGAGATTCCAAGTTTTACTACTGTGTACTGTGATACAAAAAAAAACAAAAAAACAAAAAAAAAAATTTTTTTAAATACCCAAAAGGGTATCTTCCAATCTCTACAAATATGAGGGCATACTAGAATCTTTTCAGCATTTGATAAGCATTGAGCATTCTTTGTTTTCCTAGACATCAGCCCTTTTCACCACATAAAGCACTTCATATAGAACATTTGTTTTGAATCACTTATGTTAATATTTTATCAACCCATAAAACAGGTGGCAAGAAAAATAAAATTAAAAAAAAGTTTCTTTTGACACTTTAATTTTTTTGGGAGACTGCCCTTCTATCTCTTAGGGTGTACAATCTTTATCTTGAATGATGAAAAAAAAGGGCCAGTTTCTACACACTTATGTCTTGATTGTGTGTGTAAAATGCTGTTTCACTTGTGCATGATTTCAGGCTCTGTGTGCCATCAGCAACATGGCAGACGGCCCTTCCTGCAAGAGTCACATCATGGGCAGGACAGAAGATCTACAAGCTGTCGTCTTATATTTAGTAAGAGAGAGTTTCTCAACCATTTACAGTAAACTGTTTTAAAAAAAAAAAAACGTTGACCTCTAAATCTTCTTATGTCATGTTGGTATCGATTTAGACTTATCAGCTTCATTTGTATTGTTACAAGCTCATCAAAGATCAGCTAAGAAAAATAAACGACTTTCAAGGTGCATGATAGTTAGACTTGTAATGTATTATTTTTATTTGGGCTAGAAACTTTTTATCAAATTGAAAATTTTTTTCTTGCCTTTCCCTGTTTCCTTTCTAACCACCTCAAGCTTTGAAAGTAGTTTTTATTTCCTTTTCAAAGTTTGTTGTTCATGAAGGAAAAAAATATTACATTCGTTTATGTCATGGCTGATTACACTTTACATTGTTTTACATTGCACTATACATTATGTTATTGCTTTGATACTTATTCATAGATAGAAAAAAAAAACAACTTATCAATTCGGTGTAAGTATGCTTGTGCTTGGTGATTGACATAATTTTTAAAAAATTAAACCTGGGAAAATTTGTTTGAGTAAACATAAAATCAAATTCATCCTTTTGATCTTTTCCCACAGACTAGCAGCCCATATGTAGAGCGAGATTCAATGCGATGTTTACAGTTGCCGGCCATACAATTCTTCACTAATCTCGTAGAGTCATCTGACGAAGGTCGGTTGTAACATAAGCACTTCCTCCCCCCCTTTTTTTTTCCACAAAAAACAAGAAGCAAAGCAGCAGTGTGAAATAGGTACAATTGCATACTTGTTCAAGTTTTTTTTTACTTCATAATCTAGAAGGTCTTAATGACTATGAAGATTTCAAAAATGTAATAAAGGGAGAGTCAGTAGGAGGAATGGATTGTTATTTTTCATCCCAGCTGTTAAGAAACAAAATTACATATTTTTCTTTCAGTCCTTCTCATGTTATTTTTTTTTTTTTAATATATTTTATTACTTGCTCGGCCTGTCTGTTTCTCTCTTGCTTCCGCCCTCCCTACCTGTTCTCTCTCCCTCTCTTTCTTTCTCTCTCTCTCTTTCTCTCACCCTCCCTTCCTCCCTTTCTCTGTCTCACCTTCCCTCGCACCCTCCATGTCTCCCACTCTCTCTCCCCCTCTCTTGCTCTCTTTCACCTTATTTTCATCCCTCCCACTCTCTTACTCTCTCTCTTTCCCTCTCTCTCATGCTTGCTCTCTCTGTCTCAAATTCTTCACCACTTTTTGCCAGTAAATTGTGTGTGTCTGGGGTGGGGGGGATTTACCCATGGTATTCATTGCAGATACTTAACTTAACTTTTTTTTACAAACACCATGTCACAGTTTGATAATATTTGCCTGTGTATTTAATCCACGCAGGAGCGTATCAGCGAATGTTGGTGCTGAAGAACATGGGAGTTCACAAAGTGCTGGAGGACATGAGAAGCAAGTTCTCTGATCTAGAGGCCAGGTGAGGGATGTGCTTGAACGAATCACAAAATTTGTAGTGGAATCCATTTTATTTCCAGCGTTTTGTAATGCTTTAAGAGAAAACAATATATTTTTTGAAAAAGTTTTTGATTAGCTGAAGAAGCCAAAGTATGAGCAGATTTCAGGTATTTAATTTTAAAGTGTACACAGAGGAAGAAGATGGTGCTATAGAAATATCTTAAAAGGAGTTGTGGATTGATGATGATTGTTTTAAGAGCTTGTACACAGTCTAGGTAAGCACAGTCGCCAATGCTTTTGATTTCTGTGTATTACGACTGACATAAGGCACATTTACCAAAGAAGATGAAAATGTTGAAATCTTGCCCCCTGAAAAGAAAAAAATCCTCTAAATTTGGCCCATGCTAAAGAGGATTGTAGTTGAATCAACTGAAATAAAATCCACCTGTTGATGATGAGAACCTTCAAAATATTTAGCAGATTAAATGATGAGCCCATGGATTATACTTTAAGTCATTCTTTGAAAAATTGACGTGTTTCTCTCTCTCTCCCGCACTCCCTCTCCCCCTCTCTTTCTTTCTATCTCTCTCTTCTCTCTCTCTCTCTCTCTCTTTCTCTCTTCTCCCTCTCTCTTTCTCTCTCTCCCTCTGTGCACTGTGTTGTTTCATCAGCATTTGATTATTAAAAAGTCTATGCACATGTTCAATCCTTCTTGAATGATCCTTGTAGGTATTTTTATACGCCTTCATCGTTTTCAAAGGACAAAAAATTAAAGGAGAACAAAAACATTTGAAAAGCGGGCTGAGGATGTATATTTAAAAAAACGGAGTTTAAAAATGAGCATGGTACATCGCTCTTATTAAATTTATACAATTTATTTGTTAAAAAGACATTTTTAATAATTGACAACTTGTAGAAAGTTTCCAATATTTTTTCCATCTTTCAAGAAACAATCTCTTAATTTAGATCATGTAATAAATTCTTTATCAAATTATTGGTTTCATTGCTCAGAGGCTTAGGATCAGCGTAATTTTTTTCAAAATTTTACTTGTAGCATGCAATAATTTTTTTCATTTTTAAGTTTTTTTCTGGAAGCCAGTTTTTTTCATCAAAATGTACAACATTATCTTCTGAAAAGAAAGAAAAGAAAAATGAACATTCTGTCGTGGGAAAAGTTCACAAATGGCTATCAAAAATGCATTTGTGTGTGAATTTTTGCCTCTTTTAGACTGCTCAAACCCACGTGATTCAAACTATCTCTGTCAAATCCAAGTTAACTAAAAAAAAAAAAAAAAAGCTAAAATTAACTTTAAAAACCTAGTGAAGAATGCACTTGGGTTTATTTCAGTTTTTATTAAACATTTGATAGGAAAAATGAAGACACACCAACTTGAAAAAAACATACTTAATCCCAACACAGTAATCTCCCCTAAGTGTCCCTGCCTGAGGGGTAATTAATCATCCTTCTGACAGCCTGATCAGCCCCACTTGCGACCTCTGGGGTTCATCTTCATTAGTACTGGGCAGATTAAAGCAAAACTGAAGTTCCCAAATTTGCTGACGCTGTGATTATGAAAATAAAAAGAGAGATATGGGATTGGAAGGATTGGTGAGAGCTGAACCTGAAGCGATTTTCGTAATTTGTTATTTGAGAAAATCAATATTAATGTTTACCAACGGATCTTCATTGATTAGATTGAAAAAAACATGGCAAAGAAATTTTTTACAGATGGTAATATGAGTGCCCCCATCTTAATTTCAATGAGCTGAATAAGCAATTTTCAAAATCTTATCTCCTCCCACGACAGCTGAAATTCAAATCAGTTTAAAACTTTACTGAGCTATTCTGACATTAATTATCTGACCTGAATTTTTATGGCATCTCACAATATTTTTTTTCCTTTTTTTACATAAATTTTTTTCATTCTTTGCATAGCTTTTATCCCATTTTTTAAAGTGAAAAAAGTCAAATTTCTAATAAAGTAAATACAGTATCTGTAAAAAGCCTCTGATACGTTGTTATGGAATATTTATAGCAATTGATATGTAAAATTTCAATGATATTGGTCCATAAATCTTGAAGGACATAATATATATTTATTGTGATGAGAAATTATATTCTTAGGAAAAGGCAAGTGAAGTTTTTATGGAAATATGAATGAATTAGTGATCCTGGTTTCTTCTTCATCAGTAAAAATTCTCCTTATTTCTGAAAGGTCTTGTGAGATACTGAAATGAAGGTTCAAACATTTTAACTTTTGAGAATGACCTCTGAGTGAATCTGCATCAGATAGTGAACAATTTTTGCATCATGTAAAGCAGAAAAAAAAAATTGTCTTCATGGTAACAAAATGCCCATCTGGTCTAATACTAATGAAAGCCTCTATGTTTTGACACCAGTCCAAGTGAGTCAGAGATCAGTCTGCAGATTTTAAAACATCGATACAGCCATAAATTGGGTTTATCAAACTTTGCAATGATGAAAACTAGGTGGACTTAAAAGAAATTACTTGCCAATATATTGGGACTTCATTATTTTTCTCCAAGCAGGGATAAGAGAGAAAAAAAAATTAAGTACTTTTTTTTATTTTGTCAAGTGTGTTTTATGGAACAAGCTACTTTTTAGAATTGGTATATGGGGAAAAAAAACCCAACTCTTTGTCAAAATCTTCAAATGTTTGCCCAGTGAATGTCTTGACCCAGTGCCACCCAGTCAAGGCCACTTTTATGTGAAATATTTGACCTTTGAAAATGAGCTCTGAGTGAATCTATATTAGCTGTCAATATTTCTATTTTGGCACATAAAAGACAACACCAATGGAAAAAATATTTGAAAATTTTGCATCATGTAAAGGCCACTTTTGTATGAAATATTTGTGCAGCTTAACAGGCCTATGAATTTTAACAATACATTTTTTATCTTTTCATAAATACAAAATGGAAAAATGCAAAAAGTGCAATATTTTCTTTATAAATCATGGTACCCAGAATTCATTAGTTGGCATTGTAAAAGGTGATGAATGCAGAGTGTGAAAGAGGAAAAAAGTCTGGAAAAGCAGGGATTAATTGGAAAGATGAAAAAGCAAAACAGAAAAAAAAAAATAAAAAAAATAGAGCAGCCAAAGCTTGGATGATAAAGGAGACAAAAGCGTATTTTTACTCGGAGATAAAAGAAATGAAATCAGTTTTAATCAATTCGATATCAGACATGACACCGGATTTTTAAGTTTCTTCTTTTTTCTGCTTAATTAAACCCTTAAAAGCATTTGGCACAGAATTACTTTATCTTTATCAGTTTTAATGTTGCAGAGCTTATTAAGTATTGCTTAGGGTTCTAGAAGTGATTTATAATGTTCAAAATATGTTTTCTGTATTATTTGCACCGGTTTTGAGATGTGTTAGAGTAAAAGCAGGATTTTTCCTTCTGAAAGGTTGTTTTTTGTATGTAAAACAAATAGAATGTTATTGGTTAAAAAAAAAAAGCATACAGAGAGAGTTCAACCTAAATGCAAGTAAGTATGTACTTTATAACTATTTGGGTAGATTTTAGATGGAAAAAGAAATAATTTCTTTGTTGTAAAATATATATATATATATTTTTCTATTTTTATCTTTGCAGGATTTTGGATTGCCTCAAGTATTTCTCATGACCAAACAGTCAAACAGATGTTTGTGGTGTCTTCCGTGTTTGATTTGGTATATCTATTTGTAGAGTACATTATGAGAAGAGTAGATAATACATGTATATGATAACAAGGAAAATGTATTGTAGCTGAATTGAATGTAAGAAAACAAAAACAATCTGAGAAGAATATATGAAATTGTGGATTATTACTTATGAGACAGATGTTGTTCTGATGGATGAAGGTAAGGCTATCTGTTGCATTACACAGCAAATATTGTTTGATGTTTCATTTCCCATTCTATTCTTAGAGGACAAACTTTGCTGAATGGAAATGAATTGTTTAGTGTCGCCACAAAAAGATAAATTATGTTTGCATCAGGAACAAATAGTATAAAATATAGGGATGGCTGTCATAATTCTCCTCATATTATACAGAAATTCCCTCATTGTATTTAATGATAGTCTGGTTGGGATTATTCAATATCTAAAACTTAGTAAAAGCGCCACTCTTTAGGATGCATTAAAATTAATATTTTCCTGTGGGCAGTATTTTTCTAGCGCAAAACATCTCAATGTGCGGTATTTAGTTTTATAAAAGATTTTTAAGTTTGCAATTCAACTGTAGAAAGTGACAGATTTTCTTTATTGCTTTCATTTTTTTGGGTTTTTTTTTTCCTCATGATTCAACTAACCTCTTGCTTTTTATAAGCCAATTCTTTGCTCTTAAATTTTATTGTTAAATGACAGCCCATAATTGAAATCTGAAATTTATGTGCAAGAATGGGGGAAATGTTGAATGTGGCAAAAGGTATGAATGACTATTTAGTACATGTTAAATTAGAATTAGAGGCATTAAAAATAAATAATAAAAATTTCCACTATATCTTTTAAAGTTAATACCTTGTAACTTTGTTCTGAAATGTAAAAAAAAATTGCTGTTCTCATTTTTTTTTGTAGCTGGGTATTTTTTGTATGTTAAATTGTTTTCTTGAATTGAGGAAAAGAAAAAAGAAAATTTGGCTCATATGTGCCAGATTTGTTTTTGATTACAAGAAATAAAATTTTTGGAAAGTCCGTTTTTATGTTGTGAAATTTGTAATGATTTATAACTCTTTTTATATACTTGATGCCCTATAAGATATATGTCACATTTGTAAGTGTTGTGATTACATCACTTTTGAATGAAATCTTTATTTTATGAAAAATTTTGAATTGTCTTTTGAATTTTAAAATAATTTTATGCCAATAAACATATTTTTTTTGCTAATACTACTTGTTTTTGTCAATAATTTTGTGAATCGATGAATGAAAGTATGTGAGACTGAGAAGCATCATAAGAAAATCATTCAATTCTTGACTTTTTTATCCTTGTTATTTTCAAATCAACTCAAGAACGAAAAATTTAATGTGCAAAGAAATTTTTGAATCTAAAAAAGTGAGTGAAAACGTAAAGCAGTAGGATGCTGAAACAGTTCCAGATAAGAGGCATCAGCAAGTTTGAAGCACAAAGTGAGAGTGTCAATATTTTATATTTTTGGTTATTGAGTAACTTGACAGAAACTTACGATAGGTTAAAAAAAAATCAGTGGTGCTGAGCAATTTATCTACATAGTACATGTATCTATTGAGAGAGTGTTGGTCGAGCTTTATCTCTGTATTTAGCAGATGTTGGTTGAGTTTCATCTCAGCAGGGAGAAGATGTTGGTTGACTTTCAGCTCAGCAGGGAGAAGATCATGATTAAGTTTCAGTTAAATAGGGAAAAATGGTTGAGTTTTAGCTCAGCAAGGAGAAAATGTTGGATGATTTTGCCCAGCAAAGAGAATATGTTGGTTGAGGTCATGCTCAGCAGAGAAAAAAAAAATGTAGAGTTCGCAGGTACAAGTCCATTCACGTTCATTTCACACCTCAGTATCTCTCCCTCCTCACCTCTTATTAATCTCAAGGTGGTATGCGATAGTTCTTTAATTATTCACCATGAATCTTAAACGAACATGCTGGTAATTCAAAGCGTTTGCAGAACTCGAAAATGAGCCTGGCTCTATTATTAGAATACAGCTTATTTGTTTCATTATCTCTTTACACCCTCCTCTCCCCCAGCACTTTCACTCTCCTCTTCAGAACTTTTTGCCAAAAGGTTTAGGAGTAAAAATCATAAAACTAACCATGACTAGAGGGCACGTGAAAACAACTGGACCCGTACCGCCTTAATCCAATGAGGTGCAGTGTCTTTAGTATTTAGTCTAAGACAGATTCTTCACTTTGCTTGGCTTCGTCAGTGTAATAAAAATTCTAAATTGTTGATTGATGTGAAAAACTAACCTAAAGTAGGAGGAAAATTGGCTTAGGAACATCTGCACTATTACAAGACAAGGCAGCAGAATTTGACCATGAATCATTCGAGACACACAGTTGAGATTTTTTTTTTTTTTTTTGGAATACGATAAAATGTAGGAAAGCTAGAACAATGAGGAACAAACTGAGAATCCTGATTTGAAACAGCAACAAAGTTAAAAATATTATTGTCAGCCCATCGAATACGAGTACCGGTACTTAACTATTAGAATTTATTGACATACAATCGGATACTACAACTTTAACTACTGAAATAATGACAACCATTTGGATAATACTAAGCCCAAGGGGACGTTCAAATATAACCTTACGTCTTGGGTAA
>BLXT01002055.1:216808-229051 GCA_019648995.1 Plakobranchus ocellatus | reverse complement strand
TCTCTCTCTCTCTCTCTCTCTCTCTCTCTCTCTCTCTCACTCACTCTCACTCTTTCAGCCGATATAACACTTTTAGATTTTAAAAATAATGATAGCATACTTTATTAGCACGTCACAATCGGTACGGTCTTTCATAATATTGAATTGACAGGCACCCTCTCTTTAGCTCAACTAATCAAATTTTTCGAGACAGCGTTGCTATCTGAACAGCTAAGAACAAATTAAACTCTTATCTTACATGTCATGTGCTACGTTTCTGAACAATTCTCGTGGTGAAGATAAGAAATAACGTTTGCATCTCAGAGCTGAACTAAATCAGATTTCTTGTCCTCGCTTAGAAGCTAGGGTTTTATGCGACATAACTCTCAAATTTAAGGAAAAAGATGAGCTGACAAATTGCACTTTGTGTGTCACCCGTGTTCTCAGCATTAAATTCAGCTTCCAAAAGCTTGATGTGCAGTCATAATTAATGTTCACAGTGTTTGATTTTCCGGCTGAAAGCCTAAATTAATTTTCTGTTTTTTTAATCGACTAATTTTTTTTCTCCAAACGAAGTAACAAGTTTTCAAAAGGCCTGAAACTTTTAAAAAGCTAACAAAGTATGTTTTGCTAAAATCTTCTATGACATAGAAAAGACCTAAGCGTTTTGCAACTCGATAAAGCCCAGTCAATTGCATTTGCTTATATACAGGCACATTTCTATCGCTCATCTCAATTGTGGAATGCATTCTATTGCCCTCGATGTGGGAGTGATATGTGACAAAAAAAAAATGAGCCCCTTGTTTTAAAAACAAAATTAATTGAAGGCAAACCAAAGAATGGACTAAGTGTTTTTGTTACGATTTGGGCCACCAAATTTATCAATGGTTTTCCACTACAAAATAACTAACCCTCTCAGAAGAGTTATCTCGCTTTTGATATTCACCACTCTTTTTGATACATTATACTTCCAAACATACTTTCATGTTTATAACATCAAAGTATCCAAACATATCATTTTGCACAATTTGAAACGTTTATTTTTCCTACGCAAACTGTAAGGATAGATGTTGTTGCTCATGGACATGTGATCAACCTGAGGGGTGTTTTAATGCCATTTCTCAACGACTCAAATATATATTGTCTTTGTTGTGCAATGAGCCACATCAAGACGTTGGGAAAAATATGGATCTTTCTTCGTCTGCTATGGCTTACTCGCACTTCTGTCTGAAATTAAAACCGCAACCAGGTTTAATTTCCATTTTTTCCGCTCATTTATCCGGATTTGGTGACGTATCATTGTACGATGTTTCTCTTGCATTTTTTACTTCTCTTTCTGATATTCCCTTTTTTTCACAGATTTAAATGTAGGGGTTGACAGTAAAAGAATCTCTAGTGGATAATTAGAAGTGTTTGAATAAGTGCTCTCTTTTGCAATGTAATTCTTCTCTCAGCATTTATTATTTTCAGAATGAAAAAGAAAAAAATAGAGATCCGATAAAACTTATTTTTGATAAGTCATGGGAGTCTCAAAGTTTCCCTTGATATCAAAGTTCTTCCTGGTTTCCTTCAATTGAAGTATGGGGCTCATTGGATATCAGGGGTAATGAATACATGTATTCATTTGTTTGTCTTCAGTTTTAGAGATCATGATATGGACAGTATAAGCTCATCAAGGTTGCAATGTAAACAACAATGTTGCTGATATGGACAGTGATGATGAGTGTGTATTCGATAAAAGCTTAAAAAATGCAATGGTGGTGATGAGGAATAACGATCCCGATGATGATGATGATGATGATGATGATGATGATGATGATGATTTAATGCATACATTTTCGTGCATATATAATTTCAATAGATTAAATCCTATATGTCAAGATACAGTTTCTCAGAGCCCAAGAATCTAGCATGTTTCGCCTGATGCAATAAAACGTGTCATTGCAGAGGCTTAGATGCAAATACAGACGCTTGCATCTTAATGTATTTATCAATTTTTGCTGTTTGAATGTATTGTAGCAGTATTGCCATGCACAATCACATTCCTATTGCTGTATTGGTTCGGCCCTGCTTTTTTTAGATGAACATGTAGACCTTCAAGCGATCACTCTGAGATGGTCCCTG
The DNA here is from genome assembly GCA_019648995.1 of Plakobranchus ocellatus. Taxonomy (NCBI): domain Eukaryota; kingdom Metazoa; phylum Mollusca; class Gastropoda; family Plakobranchidae; genus Plakobranchus; species Plakobranchus ocellatus. The sequence goes on along the minus strand of BLXT01002055.1, from coordinate 226,948 downwards.
ATTGAGGAAAGATAGTACAAAACTTTAAGTTTTTGAATTTATCACTTTTGTTAGAGTAATTTTTGAAGGTGAAAATTATAATTGTTATTTCTCCCTTCTTCCTTATCTGCCATTTTCTCATAGGTAGGAAAGCATTATGAATAATATGTATGTGTATGCATGTGCAAGTGTGCGAAAAAATCTCAGTGTAAGTTTCTCTTACAATTATTATTAGTTTCATTGCCCTCAGCAAGCATTGCATCTTCAAGCTTTCTGGAAGGGCGGTATTAGCATACTTTTTTTTACTTACTTTTAGTTTTGAAATGATTGAGATAAGCTTTTACTTTTCAAAACAAGGCCTTTGGCTTAGACAACATTGCAAAATAGGATTATCTGGGTTCCTTTAAACTATATATACACGGTTTGGACGCATACTGGGGTAGCATTCAGGTAGAATAGGGTCAAAGTTTTGGGATTTACTAGCTATGCAGATCTAGAATCTACGTATGATTTTGGATAGAATTAAATGAAAAACTTAAGTCTTTATACAAACTTATGAAAGAGTGTCTTTAATTGTCTGAAATATTTCAAATAACAGGTTTTAATTGAGTATAGATCTTAATTGAAATACAGCTCGGGTAAAAATTGGGAGGAGCTCATTTGTTGCACTTATAAAACATCACAACGAAAAAGGATCTGTGAGACAAATATTTTCATAACTAAAGCGAAGGTTTTTTCGCCTTTACCAGCTTTCATAATTAGCCTAAACAATTTGCAACTGAAAAACATTAGCTGAGACGCGCAAGATTAATTTTAGAATTTAGAAGACTAGCAGTAACGCTAAAAGAGTATTCTATATCTCACTATATTTTTTTTTTCGCTTTGATAATTTCCGATTAAATGAGTCGTATCTAGTATTATGATCTAAACTATCGGTTGCATATCAAAATTTTTAACTACTCTAGAGCCACATGCTGACTTACGACTGTATTCCTCCAGCAAATGCTATGTCAAAATTTATACGTTTGGCTCAACTTGAGTTCCGACTATTTTCTCCCCAGATTATATAATTACTTGAAACTTACCACTAAAAACTTTTACACATACATTTTTACGATTCAAGTTAGCCACTTTGGATATGTACCACAGGATGCGCCTTGCTGTGTTGATCATAGTGATATAAATTCGAAAAATCAAAAATTTTGGACTTACGACTGTATTCTTCCCAGGCGGCGATATGACGAAAGGAATTATGTTAAAATTAGGTATACCTTTAGGTATCCATTCTCTTGTCATCGCGTCCCATCACTTCATGACAACAGCGAGGATGTAAATTAGATCCCTGCCAATGAATGTTGGCGACATGGTTAAAGTACGAGAGCCACTTGGCAACTGCTTCATCAACATTTCCACAGCTGCTGGAGAGTGACCAGTGCAGGTGGTTTCTTACAGATTTCTGCCTGTCCAGCGATGCAGCAGTGCAATTGCTTTTCTTTCTTATGGTGTAAATCTTTTTGCTTACATCTAGATTAATGGAAAAAGGAAAAGCAGAAAAAGTTGAGTCAATTTAGAAAACTTCCCTGGTTTCAACAGTTCATCAATTCATGAATGGAATGGAGAAACAACAGTGGAAGAAGCTATGATATTATAAATACCAAACAGATATATTTTTAAATTTCTAAAAGATTAGACCGTTTCAGGTCCTATAGCAGAAAGCTTTATTTAAAAGTCTTCTGAAAAATCGAAGGCTCATGGTGAGAATGTAAGACTTCTGCTAGTGAGGAAAAAAATAGATTAAAAAAAACATTCAAACAGAAATATAGAAATCTAAGCAAAAGAAGATTTTTTACAAATATGTAGAAAGTCCAACAAAAAGCCTAGACATAAAGCGTCCATGAATTCTTTTCTTAGCAATATACAAGCCTCTAATAATCTTTCACAATATTTTTTTGGCCTAACATTCACACCATTCAATAATTTCCTCCTAGAAACTTTTGTTGGGGGCTCACATTGTTTCCGTACATAACATTAGTTTAAAGAAAAGACATACTTAATGATCTAAACATCAAAGCAATATCGGACAGTTTCACTTGAACATGTCTGACTACGATGATACCAATAGTGTTTATGTCCTCACACTGAAGTGATTGCAAGCATCACTTGACGCCCTCCAATTCCATGGCATTGGGGGTTTTTCCTTCACCACTCTAAAAATAGTCATTTTTAATGCATGAAGAAGCTTGAGTACCGAAAACTACAAACTGGGAGCGTCTGAATGAAACAATTCCCTTATCAATAGCCGATATATGTGATTATGGCGGCATACCGGCACCATGCCAAGATTAACCATTTGTATTGACTTATTGCTTAGGGATTTAATGGATCTTTATTGCCAAACACTTGTAACAAATGATGCTATAATGTCTAACAGTTTCAGTTTAATAATTTATTCTTGTTAAAAGCTATCCGTCAAATTAAGTGAACAAGTAGAAATTATTGCACAAGTATAAAATAGTCTATTCTGTTGTAAGAAAACACCTTGGTCCGAAAATTTATTTATTATTGCAGGTAATAAATATAGTAAAAGAATACAGCCACCAACTCAAAGTTATATGAACAATTTAGACAACCATACTTATTCACAATAGTGCACGAAAATTTCCTTACAAAATTGTTACTCAAAATTAAATAAAATCTGGGGGAAAAAAAAATACCCGGCCACTCGCAAACTTTTTTGCTTAATCTTGTATTTTGCCTTAAACATTTAGATTAATTTTATTTTACTGAGCTCAAATGTGTAGATGATTCAACAAATGAACCGGTTTTGCTCACCTGTATGAGTTCGACATCTGATTTTGTTTGTCTCGTGTCCATGGGTCAAAATGATTCATATTTCCTGTAAAAAAAAAGTTATTGGCACAGGTTAAAATAAAAAAGAGTTGTCAAACTGAAGATTATCATTTAGAGCTTAGAATTTATTTTTTAAATAATTACAAATAACTGTTGAGAATTCAAGCAGAGATAATTTTGTCACAGGAAAAGACTTATGGTCATGCATGAAAATTTCATTAAACCTCTATTATGTAGCTTGATATTTTCAACATGTTCTCACTGCTGGCTGTTCAGATTCTTTCTTACGGTTATAATAAGCCAGTCTTTCTAAGCATTTCAAGAAAGAAAGCAATGTTTAAATTTGAGCAATTCAGTAACATTCTTTGACCATTGTCATGCCTGGGTTTGACGCATCATATCTCGGGTGACTCAAATAATTATCTAAATTTTGACAAGTCTTGAGACCAACCCAACTGAAGCAGGGGTTGCTATTTTACAACTGAAATAGCTGGTAATGTGAATCTGAGCTTTGCAATAGGGAAAATGAAACTGGACTATGTTTCCTGAGCAAATGTGGAGGACAATTATTTCAAAAGACATACACAACTTTCAAAAGTAAGACTTATCAGGAGGTGTCTCAAGGTTATGTAAAATGTCTTTATATATATATATATATATATATATATATATATATATATATATATAATAAAATAAAATAAAAAATAAAAAAAAAAATATATATATATATATATATATCAACAACAAAATATTAGCATAAGACAAATTATATTATTCAAATCTACATACACCATAAATACATAAGTATTTTTTTTCTCATTATTTGCGAAATTCCTATTTGTTAGTCAAACAACTATGAGAGTTAAAGTTCGGTTTCTTTCACAAAATCAAATGCAAAGATACTGACCATAATCCATCATCATACGAAGAGAAAAAATAGAAACCACATCAAATAGTTGATAATGAATTGTGTATCAAATATTGAGATAATGAGTTGCGCGGTCAAGTTAGGTTTAATCATCCAGTAGATTTCTTCAATTTGTGATAAAAAAAAAAGTATATTGCTATATTTGAAAAGCTGAAACTATGTGGTCCACATTTCTATGTCCTCGTGGCATCACTGCCAACAATCACAGCATCCTTGCCATTCAATGCAACAATCAGATGTTGTTGTTGTCCTTGCCATCCTGGCTGATCATTGGGCCGGCGCTAATTATGCTCTCTGTGTACTTTGCGATAGTCTTTCACTGAAAATGACAATCTTTGCAATAGTGAACATTTTTTTTTTTACTAAAGCATACTTAGATCGTGTATAGAATAATGCTGCAGCAATGTTAGAATTCCCTATATGCAAACTGCTTGAGAAGCGTGGTGCTTCTTTATAAGTGAGCCTCAAAATGAGCAGGAAAAGCAGATTCTGTGGTATAAACCACAGTGGCAACATGAAGTAAAGCATGCTTTTTTGATGGATAATTGGCCTAATCGCTGGAAATCTTTATACCCGTCACTTCTTTCAATGAACTTTTGAGGGGTGTAATCCGAGTCTTTTTCTGGCCATGCAACATCTATATCCTCTGTGGACACCGAAAGTGCAAAGTAAAAATATCCAACATTTAGTATCAAAAGAATAAAACCTTCACCCTTATTGCGTATCAGAAAAGAGAGAAATTTTAATCTGGAATATTTGTAGCAGCTTGGCCTTAAACTTTTCAGGTTCTATCGAGGAAATGTTGAGGGAATATACCAACACAAACACATGAAGCAAATTACTTTATAACACACGAATATACCAACATAAATACATAAGGTAAATTTCTTTTATAACGCAAGAAATCTCAATTCCATTGTGGACAGAAAAAATTTTAAGAGACAAGATTATAAACAAAAATCTCCCCTTTTCTCGTCTCTCTCTCTCCCTCTTTTTCTCTCTCCCTGTCTCCCTGTCTCTGTCTCTCTCTCTGTCTCTCTCTCTCTGTGTCTCTCTCTCTCTCTCTCTTTCTATATATATATATATATATATATATATATATATATATATATATATATATATATATATATATAAATATATCCCTCTCTCTCAATGTGCAACAATTTCTATGTTGATTTTTAACTTAAAAAATGAATGAGTGATTCTAAATATACGCACAAAATAACTGGGATGTACCGTGCTATGATGGTCATAAAAACAAAACCATCAATCTCCACATCAGAGTTTTCTGGCAATGAATCTGTTTGGATTCCTATAACGTTGGTTCACGTAGGCCTCAGCTGAAAAGAGAGAGCAAGAAATGCAAGAAACCAATAAAAGAAATGAAAATCTTTCTTTTGCCGGTACAAAAACACTTTTATGATTTGATAGAGTGACTATAGCAAAGAAACAAATTGATATATATCATGTGAGTTAAAATGCATTTTCTTTCACATCAAAATGTTGATAGCAGCATAAGTTATCTCAAAATTAGTTCCACTTTTCCTCATTTTAAAACTGAATTTCCAAAACTTAATATTCCAGACGAAATAAGATTATTGTATAAATATATAAACCTGCACTATTTTATTTCTGCGTTTAGTACCCTAAGTCACAAGAGCTTGTCACCTCGGCCCTGGCCGAATGGAGTTTACTTTCAAGAGATTTGACATGACCTATACGACTGGTGTTAAAAGTGCGTAGCCCCACTGTAGTGATTTAGATTTACACAGACCTGCGTGGCACTCTTTGGTTGTGAGAATCTCCATTCCCTCTGTAATAAAGTGGTCAATCTTTTCAGGTATTTAGAGTTTATGTATGGCCAGTGCACAACAAGGTGTTCTCAGGCTTTCAGGCCTTCCACCATGCTAGGGCGCCGTTGGTAGGGCTTGAACCCGCGACAGAAAGATGCGTGTAGATTACAGGGCGTGTTCGCCATTCACTAAACCACAAAACTTTCTCTGACAACTTTCTTAACTTTCTTAACCTGTTCAAGTTTCGAGATAATCTGTTGAAAGAACAAATAACAATACAATTAATTATAATTTTCTAGTGATGTTTAAGAGCAAAGAGCAAAAACTGACATAGCCAACTACAGCAAGCAAGCGGTGGAAAAATTGCTTCCGTTATTGGATAAATTTGAATTCTAGGCATGAGTCCATTTTAGGTTTTATTAGAAGTTCTTAGTGTAAACTCAAAACTCATTTAAAAATTGGTTTCGTTCTCTTTGAAAATAACTTTGAAAGTATATAATATTGCAAATACAATTATTTCAATTTATGTCTAGTATCAATTGGCCCTACATTAAACTCTTAAGTCTAAATCGCAGTTCCAGTCTGCCAGCAGAAAATTGATTTATAGACCTTATATTTTATCTTCAACCAAATCTGAGGATTTTTTTTCCAAAGCAAGAAGTAAATTCATATATATTATTCATTTTCACTATAAGTATATTTATATATATTATAAAGTCTATTTATTTTCTTCATACCTCTTGACTAAATAAAACACTGGGATTATCGTACAGCTGTCAAATCCTATTACCTCAAGCCGCTGTCTTTTGGCAAACACCCCTGAGAAGCTTGTACCTCACATTAAATTGACTCGGTCTGGCTAAACAAACAAGGATATAAATCATGCGCCAAGAGGTTTGATACTACAAGGAAAAGAAGAATATTCTTTTCAATTTCCCTATGTCTGAGAATGAGGTGATCTTAATTCTATTTAATTTTTCACAAAACTGCTAGAAAGGTATTTTTTTTTCTACCAAACGTACGAGAAATGATCCATGCATGTCCGCAACGAAAAAAAATATAAATGAATATAGAGTGTTTTAGTACAATATCTCTCATCTAAATACATGTAAAGAGTGTCACTATCATAGTTACGAATTTTACGTTCTCTTCTTATTGCAATTAATACATTAGATATAATTAGAACATGATAGAATAGCTATACAGTAAAACTACAGACAAAACCTTGAAATTCACTCAATATTCCTCGCTCCTGCTTGCTTCCCATTAAGTTTGAAGAGTTGTTTTTTTTTTGTTAATGCTTGAAACAGTAGGATAACATTAACAACGTTAGGACGTTAACTCTATGTATTTTTTTTGTCATATATCGAGTAACTCTTTATGATCTCAAGCCTTTTGGCTCTTGAATTGTGAGGCGTCGGTGACGAGATCAAATGGCAGAATATCCCAGCAGACTTCAGGGCAAAAGCACCAACTACAAACCACCAACATCCTCGTGGATCTAGCGTTGTGGATGCAGTTATTTTGTTCTCACAGTGTAAGCCCTTTCAGAACTTACTAAAACCATTTTTATGAACTCACATCTTGCAAATAACTCATCATGCAAAAGGAAATGTTCTTCCAAAAAAGTTCTCACAGTCTGCAATGCACTAGTAATCTGGAAAGATAAGCGCCCAGGTAAAATATGTTGAGCATGTGAAGATCTAGAGTTCCACATGCACGAAAGGGCTGGTCCTCATTTTATGAAGCCTCTTCTTAAACACACCGATACTAACAACACTTCTGTATCCTAACATTATCCATTGTCTTGAGGATACAAGCTGGATAGCCTAAAGTAGGGTCTAGTTTACAGTATAGAGAGAACAAACAAGTTACAGTGGATATCATCCATAAATACCTGGATGTTGGACAAAGAAGATCGAGATGAATAGAAGACACCACTACATCCTTTTCAGTAAAACCTGCAAAATGGGAAAGACCAAGGACAACATGGAACAGTGTTATAGAAGACAGAAAGATGGTGGAAAGCGTCATGGAAGAATATTATCAGCAAAACTTAACATATGGACAAAAGTCTGTTGCTCGCGGCCTGTACTCAGATACCGGTACTGGTGAAAAATGATTGGTTAGAGTTTATTCTTCACCAGTGTTTCCATCTGTAAAATTAACATAAGAGTTGCGCTATGGCAGCATGTCCAACATAAACTGACAGCGGAATGTATCAAGATCTCTTAGGATCTCAGACCTTTGAGTTTTATCTAGCCGGAACTGACGGCAGGTTCAAGTACAGTAATTGTGTCAAAAAATTTCATATACTACTGCACACAAAGCAACGCCATTGACAAAAAAAAAAGATCTGAAGAACATGAATTATGATTGTAAATTAGACATAAAAATCTTTAGACGCTTGAGTTCAGCTGGTAATGAGGGAAAGTTAGAAACTGGTAAACTGGTGAGATAAGCCAAGTCTTGGCCACCAAGAGATTGGATGGATGGGTTACCTTACACAACAACTGTTAAAGAGAGCTAAACAGATGTGGTAAATTGAGTAACGTTTCTGATACCAAAAGATTGAATGAATCGGTTTCTCATACAACATAAAAGTTGGCAAATTGATGAGCTGCGTTTCTGCCACGAAGAAATTGGATGGATTGGTTGCCTCATTCAGCTGGTAATGATTGATTGATTTATTGATTGATTGATTGATTGATTGATTGGTTGATAGTTGGAATATCCAGCCCACTATTGTCGGTGATCTCAGGGTTTTTATTCATTCATTTTCAGACCAATAAGTATTAGCTGCTAAAAGGAATATAAGGGAAAGGTTAAATTCGATAAAAATTTGTATCAAAGTATGAAAAGCCTAAAAAGTAAACCAAACATATTTCCATGGACACAAAGTTTCTTTAGGAATCCTCAATGCGATAAGGACTGATAGTGAGAGGAGCTAAATTTTATGAGACTCACGAAGTCTCTGCCATCAAGAAATTGGATGGGTTAATTGAATCATACAATTTGATAATAAAAAAAAGAGTTCGAGCTTGGCAAATCGATAAGACAAAAGTGTTTTCTATCGTTATATTGGATGGATTAATATCCTCATGGTGGCCCGTCTTCTTTTAGAATTAAAAGACATGCACAGAAGTAGGCCTACCCAGTGTTCTCAAAAGGCTGAAGCGAGAAACATGATCTAGAATTAGACACTGGTTTACATAATAGGCCTATATGAAAGACAAAAAAGGAGTCTTAGCGAGGTATTCGAACATCAATTTTAGATCTATTTTTAATCATAACCCTAAATATTGATAGGTAAAGTAAAAGGGAAAATGTAATGAGCTAGACATGTATATTAAAATAGGGTTATTTTGATAAATTTGCTTTCAATTCATGTCCTGTTTAAGAGGACAATTGCAGGAAATGGACTTAATTTGCCCTCTATCCGTTTTAAAGAACACCAGCTGGGCAGGTGAGTGTTTCAAAATGTTACATAGATCTACAGTGTTGGCTTACTGTATAGAAGACTGGGTCAAAATAGCTGCATACATGATGTTTTTGAGTGTCGTGATGAACAATGTGATTAGGCCAAACAATTATCAGGCATGTGCGAACAGATCTACATCCAGCCTATATTTTTCTAGGTGTAAATCAATAAGATCTAAGCATGTCGATATGCAGTTTGGACATTTGTATTATTAATCAAAGTGTTAATATCAGAATAAAGCGACAGAAATGACAGTATTGTAGCGCTCCTGATTTTTAGTGATAGCTATTGATTCTATCCTGTGTAGGTAGAAAGTCTGCAGTACATGTCACTCAGTCCAATGACCGCTTCTAATTCAGGCTCTGTGTGATACAAGCGTTTCCCAAGGTATGCAAAAGAGGGAAAAAACAACAAACAAATGCATTTGGCCATTCAAAAACCATTGCCAAGGAGGAGACAGCTGATGAATGAAATTATTGCCAAGGAGGAGAAAGCTGATGAATGAAACCATTGCCAAGAAGAAGACAGCTGATGAATGAAACCATTGCCAAGGAGAAGACAGTTGATGAATGAAACCATTGCCAAGGAGGAGACAGCGGATGAATGAAACCATTGGCAAGGAGGAGACAGTTGATGAATGAAACCATTGCTAAGGAGGAGACAGTTGATAAATGAAACCATTGGCAAGGAGGAGACAGCTGATGAATGAAACCATTGCCAAGGAGAAGACAGCTGATGAATGAAACCATTGCCAAGGAGGAGACAGTTGATGAATGAAACCATTGCTAAGGAGGAGACAGCTGATGAATGAAACCATTGCCAAGGAGGAGACAGCTGATGAATGAAACCATTGCTAAGGAGGAGACAGCTGATGAATGAAACCATTGCCAAGGACAAGACAGCTGATGAATGAAACCATAAGGAAGTCTGGTTATGATCACTATATTCAGCCAATGCCCAAGCTGAAAGGATGAAGGCATCGCGGTAAAAAAAAACGGACCACTTTGGCAGTGCTTGAAATATTGCACTTCACAAAGCCTGATCACTATATTCAGCCAATGTCCAAGCTGAGAGGATGAAGGCATTGCGGTAAAAAAAAAAAAAAAAAA
>BLXT01002055.1:183056-194012 GCA_019648995.1 Plakobranchus ocellatus | reverse complement strand
CCCCCCCCCCCCCCCCACACACACACACACTGGCTACAATATTCAATATATCGAATTCACACCTGATGGGTAGGGAATTGATGTGCCTCTTACAAGAAGATTGGTTTGGTTCTTGTATATTACCAGTCCACAACAAAATAATCTCAGGCTACCAAGCCCCTCACTAGGCCAGGGCGCCGGTTGCGGGGCTCGAACCCGCGGCAGAAAGGTCTCTGCAGATCTCAGTGCGGACTCGCTATCCACTGTGTTACCGACACTCTTGCAGATGAAGAGCCCAACTTCACATTCCATTAAGTTGTTATCTAAGAGCCTGCATTCATGTAACTAAGAGATATGGCCGTAAACACCGGAATGAGCCAGTGAAAAATGAGTTACGACTCCTTTAATTTTTTAACAAACAATCCGTAGCTAATATCACTCCATTTCATAATACGTGCTGGAAATAATTTAGCGTTGTAATTTTGAGGACTGCCCCAATCGCAGTAACAAGAAACAGCGGATTTCGTCAAACTGAAAACCACTCAATTCTAAACTTATCTTCTAAGTATGTCTGCACAAAACAACGAATATCAATGATAAAGCGTCTAACATCATATAGAGTGCTTGACCAGCTTAATCAACATCCTTGATACAACGCACTGAGATTTCTGTACCTCTAGCAGAAAGAACAGAACTGTTGTAACTTAAAAATACAGCATAGAAAGATGAGATCGATTCTCGATTAAAGTAACCAAAGAACATTCGAGAACAACAGCAAGAAAAAAAATTTAAAGACTCTAAAAGCGTCACACACAAAAAAACACTGTAAGGTAACGAACGTCACATTCTGGACGTAGATAATAGCTTTCACGGAACTTTCCAGTTCTTCAGACAACGTGCATTATTAAAAACCAATTTGCTTTCGAGAAATCCATTATTCAAGAAACAGTTTTTGTTTTTCCATCCCTTTCTTGAAGCAGATGGTCCATCTCTTTGAAAAACACAAATCTTAGAGGTTACAAAAGGAAAGGTGTATGGCGGGGACTGTGGATTTTCAGTTTCAATTTTGGTTGAAATACTTGTTCTGATGTTTGAAAATATTTTTTTGGTAAACCATAACAATTGTGAAACCTTAAATCACTTAGGACTGGATTTTACAGTTGTGGTTGTTGTTGTTGCTGCTGCTGCAGTTGCTGTTCTTGCTTTTGTTGTTACTGTTGTTGTCCTTGCTGCTGCTGCTGCTGCTGCTGCTGCTACTGCTGGTGCCGTTGCTGTTATTGTTGTTGTCGTTGCTGTTGCTACTGCGGTGCCGTTGTTGTTGTTGTTGTTGTCGTTGCTGCTGCTACTGCTGGTGCTGTTGTTGTTGTCGTTGTTGTTTTTGTTGCTGTTGTTGTTGTTGTTGTTGTTGTTGTTGTTGTTGTTGCTGTCGTTGTTGCTGCTGCTGTCACTGCTGGTACTGTTGTTGTTGTTGTCGCTGTTGTTGTTGTTGTTGTTGTTATTTTATGAAGAAACTACTTTCATATCAGAGGAATCAAAGCTGTGTCGATGTCACGCAAATATAAAAAAAATATATGTTTAGATGGATATTTAAAATGTTTAAGCAAGTGAAATGGCCGAGCTAGCGCTACATTGAAAATGTAGGCTAATATAAGGGGAACAGACATACAAGCTAGACACTAGACGTAGATTGTATTGACAAAAAAAAAAAAAAAAAAAGGTTAGCGCTAAACTGGCATATTTTTTAATCAAATCAAAACCCTCATTACAACTTAAACTTTCTTGCTGGACTTAAAATATGTTTTTTTTTCAATAAGGATATATTTTTTTTATTTGCCGAACTACACAGAGGGGAATGAAACAAATGTTCAAACTTAAGAAAAAATGGGAGGGGGGGGGTGTAGAATAATAAGCCGTCTTCACTCTGATCTTTTTGCCACACTGGCTCCCTGGCCCTGCGGAAACCCCTTTTAAATCAAACAAGATGATTTTGTAGTCGATAATCTATTCAGTTTTCAAGGTAAATTTTGACAATTCTTGTTTGCGATACATTGACCTAATTAGTCTGGGTAATTAGGCCGACACAACTACCATTTCCCTGGACGCTGTAGGTGGGCATCTTGAGGCATGTTTTGATCCACATTCTGACAGTTTTACAAACATTTTTGCAGGCTTCGTTTTTTTATGTATAGCCAGTCCACAACAATCTGATCTCAGCTTTCACGCCCTCCGTCAGACCAGGGCGTTGGTGGCGGGGCTCGAACACGCTACAAAACGATCTCATGGCGGGTTTGCTATCGTTATTTCTTGTGTTATCAACGCTACCATGTTTTGCAGTAATACAACTATAAAATGAAACTGTTCGCTCAAAACCCTTCATTTATTTTTCATTTGAAGCGCACTTTATCTTCTGTGTCTCTTCATAATTTATAATAGTGTTTTTATTTTTATTTTTCATTTTTATTTGTACACTCCAGGAGGACAAGTCGGTCATTTCTGTCCATTGAAAAAAACCGAGCATGGAGAGACGTACAGCACGTGAAAAAGAAATCTTTGAATATGAATACGAGGGCATATTATTTAAAAAATCATCATGTTTCCTAAGAATTAAAAACATTGACAGTAGAACATATGCCACGTTAGATTAAAACAAGCGTGGTCCCAGGGTAACCAATGCTCATGGAATTTGGTGGCACAGTTGATAGAGAACCCGCTCTCATCCTTCTTTCGCGGGTTCGAGCCCCATCGCCTGCGCCCTGGCCCGACGGAGGGCCTGGAAGCCTGGGATTACCTTTTCGTGCACAGGCTATTACACACAAAAAAGTAAAACCAAACCAAAGCTCCACCCATCTTACAGTACAACTAGGGACACATGATTATCATTTGAGCCCACGTAAGATCCTCAAAAGCATGCTCTGAATATCTCTGCTATTGATGGTGATAAAACAAGAGGGGGATATAAAGATCTCCAGTCTCCAGATATTTTCTTCACACGATATCTCTCATCTCACTAGCTGTTCTATTTTCTGCAGTTCCCAATATAAAATTGATAATCTTGGCGTTTCATCTCGGAGAAAAGAATTTTGTAGCTGTAGACTGTTTTCTTTTTTCGTATTAGATAATCTTTCATTGCCAGCCGTATTTCTAGATATACTGTTTGCACAAATTGTTTTACTACAATACTATTTTTCAATGTCGGGTTACCATTTATGGGTGAATTTATGTTCTGATTTTTTATGCAAGTAGTCAGTGTTTGGTCATTGCACTATTCACGCTGGTAGTCACTTTCCTACCTAATAAAAGCATAAATGAAGAAGACTAATTTGACAGGTTTTTTTTTCTTTCGATAATATAAAAGCGATAGGTAAGAAAAAAGAGAAAAAAGTTACTATATGATGAAAAATCGTACTGCAGCGTAAGTTGCTATGCATTTGTGTCCCTGGTTTGACTCTTGCATAGTTATGCGGATAGTGTCTCAAAATAAGCCCAAGCTAATATAGTTTGGTTATAAGCTAATTAGAACATCTATTGCTGACATAGCAAAAAAATCAAATATTCGTCCATAAATTACACTCAAATAATATAAAGTGGGGCAAGCTTGATCTAAGATTTTTTTTTTTATCCATTTTTAAGATGAGACTAACATGTTTCTTAGAATTTAAAAGCTATGTTATGCAATAATGTATTTTATATTTTTGGGGGTTCTTTGGATGTAAAAATGCAACGATAAGGAGCATTGTGCAGTAAAGGTCTTGTCAATTGTAAAAAATAAATAATAATAAGAGGGAAAAAAAAACATTGAAAAGAAAAAAGGTAATATCATTCTTAATATTGCTAAATTATTTAGGTCTATTTAGAGGATCAGAAAAGAGCACGTCGTGTAAAATCTAGGACTACAGTTCCAAACTACTAAACCAACAGTGGGTTTCTGGAGTGTTTCCTTGTGATTGTGGTGAGTAGCCCAACTTAGGTCGCGCAGCCCACCAACTACAATAGACTAGTATTATCTTAACGTGATACTTGAATGAAATCCTGAGCAGGGACTTGGGCGTAATTTCTTCTGCCTAATGTTTTTACATTATTGTTTGCTCAGTAGAAATTGGTCAAGCGTTAAACATCGTAGTGTTTTTTTTTTTTCCCGGGACTATTGTCAAGACAGTACCAGATTTAGGTTACTCACTGCTGTTTTACAGCAAGTCATCCATCAACTCAGGTCCTTTCAAAAAGCTGTTATTATCCAGTTTATTATCCGTTATCCAACTTATCCAGTGTCCCGTTATCTGTGGCTTCCGCTACCTTTTTCTGCTTCAGGGGGTAGAGAGATTTCAGCCGGAGTTACTGTTCTTGTCTAGTATTTCTGGTCTCTTGTTGCGAGAAATTTTCTTCAATCTTAGAAACGATGACACATAATGCTACCTAATTTCAAGATATCTTGTAGCAGAATAGGGATCTTACAAAATCGTCTGCAAACTGTCTGTAAACGTCTTTATTCCGGACGAGATTTTTTTTTCTTTGAATGAGTGTGTTTTACTTCCTTCTGTCTGTGTCTTTAGTTGATTTTACAAAAACAGTGTTCAGGTTTCCATAAATTTTTCAAGTTTCTTCATCTTATTTACTGGTTGTCAAACATTCTCGCGCTTTACCTGGAATATTTTAATTCAATCTTTTTAATTTGGGTCCTCTTAAAAAGTAATCATAAGTTGACGAAGTTTGAGCTGTTTTTTTTTTTTTCAAAACCAGGCCTTTGGCAGCAGGACAAAGTATAATCTTTGAAGCAGAGGAACATATTATTTTTCAATTTGAGACTGTGAGACTGTGCCCGGGACAAACATGTTAGGAATTTACAGCTCCTCTTTTACTACTGTATTTTGAGCTGACTCAGTCACATCTTTCACTCTTGTGAGGCGCTGGCTGGCGGACTCACCCTGACACCTGAAGGGTCTTTTCTGGGTTCGAAGACACGTCCGCCATCAACACATTATCCTATCAAGGACTTAGATGTCTGAATAATGATTGCCTTTTTGTGGATAGGTTATTTGTACAGGTAAAAACTAATACATGCTAGCTTTGGTATTACTACATATAGGGGATGGGATCTATAGAATGGAGCTACAGTTCTCTCTTTCTCTCTCTTTCTTTCTCTCTCTCTCTCTTTCTCCCTCTCTCTCTCTCTCTCTCACTCATTGTCTCTCTCTGAAAAAAAAATATACATATATATACATATGGACATGTAAGAAAATAAATGTATAAGTATGCTCTTTTCATATTTTATATGTCTTTCAGATGTAAAAAGTTAAACAGTATACAATGGGGAAAGAGAGAGAGAGAGAGCGAGAGAGAGAGAGAGAGAGAGAGAGAGAGAGAGGGAGGGAGAAAGAGAGATAATACAAAATACATTTTCATTTGTATTTTGATCCCTCACCGTCTCACTTGAGTGTCTGCAGCCCATCCCTCTCGGTCTCAATACATAGTGATTTTTACGACACTTTATCAATTGGAAAACTTCTTTGATCTTCCGCGCATTATCTTTTAGTTTGGAATTGAGTCCACCACTGTCTGTAATGTTTTTCCCTGCTTCTTTCCTCACCACCGCCTTCTTCCCCACTCTCCACCCCCCTCCCCCCTTTTCCTTTTTTTTTTTTCTCTCCTTTTCATTGCTTTATAGTGTTAGCTTTTCTGTGGTTTTTAAAGACGATCCACCAAGATAAATGACGTGAAAAGCTGTAGAAGAAAAAAAATCACATAGGAATGGCGAGAGATTGTTGAGACAGAAACAAAATAATCAACACATCATTAATCATTAGAAAGAGTTGTAGTAGGAAGTCTGGCATAGTACAACAAAAAATATATAAATAAATAAATAAAATGGGGGAAAAAAAGAATATTGATGATCTATATTTGTGAACAATATTGAACATTGTAATAATAAAATAGCCTTCATCAACACTAGGTGTAAGGATTGAGGCATGGCATACTTTGGCGCCGTAAACTATTATTGCAGATTGATCTAGTACACTTACGCTTGAACAGATCTAAATAATGCAAGCTTGGACTAAAAAAGAATTTAGGCCTTAATAAACAAACAATTAGTATTGAGAGGTAGATAAAAGGAGAGCGCAAGGTTGCAGAGAAAAGTAGGGATAAAACAGAAATAGAGGTTTGGTTTTTGTATAGAGCCGGTACACGACGAGATGATCTCAGGCTTTTAAGCCTTCTGTCAGACCATGGCACCGGTGGCGGGGCTCGAACCCGCGATAGAAGACTCCCTGCAGATCTCACGGTGGACTCGCTAGCCAACATGCCACCGGCGCCCCCGTAAGAAATAGAAACTGACAGAAAAAGACAAGACAGTCGCGTCTGAGGAAATGATACACGGCAGAAGAGAACTAGAGACACTATCGAAGAAAGGCTTGGAGACTGGGGCGGACTCTCTTAGAAGTAAAAACAAAGGTTAACTATTACAGACTGATGTAAAATTAAGTGTGGAGAAATATACTCATAGAGGAGAGAGAGAGGACAAGGGCTGACAAATAGATTCTGACAAAAAAACAGAAGTAGACAAAATTACAGGGATAGAGAGAAAGGAGAGAGAGAGAGAGAGAGAGAGAGAGAGAGAGAGAGAGACAGAGACAGAGACAGAGAGCAAGAACGAGAATAAAGGGAAAGAGAAAAAGAAGGGTAGAGAAGACAAAAGTTGGTCGATTAATATTGAAATAAAAATTCAGAATAAAGAAGTGGACAAAGATACGGAGAGAGAGAGAAAGAGAGAGAGAGAGAGAGAGAGAGAGAGGGGGAAGAAAGAGAGGGAGAGAGGAAGAGGAAGAGAGAGGATGATACAGAAAAGCAGAATAAGAGAAGAAGAGAGAGAAAGAGTGAGATAGAGAGAGAGAGATAGTGAGAGAGGGAGAGAAAACACTGGCTGGTCACCACATATTGATACAAAATCGGTATTAAACAAAAAGTCAGGGAGAGAAAGAGAGAAAGAAAGAAAAAGCAGAATAAGAGAGGATGAGAGAGAAAGAAAAAAAAAGAGTAAGATAGATAGATAGATAGATAGATAGATAGATAGAGTGAGGGAGACAGGACATAGACTGGTGAACAGATATTGGATAAACCAGAATTGGACAAAGTTACAGGCAGATAGAGAAATATAGCGAAAGAGAGAGAGAGAAATAAAAATACCAACAGACAGATAAAAATCGTAATTTTTGTCAGTTTGTTTTTTTCGCTCAGGATCTTTCAAGCTAGGACACTTATTGATGTAACAATTTCAACATCTGACTGTAAATTCCTTTTTCAGCTATAGTCGATCCATACAAAATAAAATCTAAAAAAGAAAAAAAAACATTTTTTAAGTGATGAAGTAAACCGATGAATTCTTTTTAACTAATACAAATCTTTCGCTCAGAAAATCGATCGCTTTTTTTGGACCTTTTCGATATTTCAAATCAGTAGATTTTAGACTTTATATACCCTAACTGTAACATAACTAGATCAATGTAATCGTGGAATCCAGAGAAGTATTTTTGGAGAGGAATTCTAACATAGAATGAACTCGATTTATCTTATCTGCACGAATGCACTAGGCTAGTCTGTGGTTTGAAAAGTATCAAGCTCTCATTTCTGCTTCATAGGGACACGATTTTAGCTTTTTCAAAAAACGATTTTAGGTCGCAATAGAGTTGGTTAAATTTATTTTTTTTTTTCTGCGATAAAGGATGCTCTTTAAAAATTAAAAAAAAAAAAATGCGTATTTTCTCCTAGAAGTATTCACCCATAGAAAGAAAGAATGGTGACATTAATTTTGTTTCCAAGCCAGATGAGAAATCCAATCGCTGGTAAACCGTCAGGAATCATAGGCTTGAATGAGGGAAAGATTCCCCGTAATGGCATTGCTTTCATGCTCACAAATACACATTAAAAAAAGTGTCCAAATGTCCTATATAAGTATTTGAAAGTTACTCGGCCTGTCTAAGATTTTTGAATCGGTTTTCTTGCATTATTTACCTTAGTCTCCATTGCATTGGCTAATATTTTAATATTGCACCCCCTTTTTTTTTTCGTTAAACGCTGTCTCTATCATTCTAAGTTACTCAGTAAGACATACACACACACACACACACACTCTCTCTCTCCCTCCCTCTCTCTCTCTCTCTCTCTCTCTCTCTCTCTCTCTCGGTTTCTCTGTTTTCTCTGTCTCTTTTATTCTTTCCCTCCTCTCCATCTCTCTATCTCACTCTCTCGCTCTCCACTCTTTTTCTCTCTCTCTTTCCCCATTCTTGTTTACGTTTCGACAGCCAATCAGCAACAAAGTGATCTCAGGTTTTTAGGCCTGCCTTCAGGCCAGGGCGTTTGTGGCAGGTTCGAACGCGTGACAGAAAGGTCTGCCTAAATCTCAGGGCGGATTCATTGTGCCCCTAACGCATCTTTTGATTATCAGCTTTGACGGATTCAAGATCTAATCTTTAAAAAGAAAAAAAAATTATTGCTTGGATGCAGATTTTCTAAGACAAATTTAATGTTAAATTTGCACTTTTCTAACTGCCTGTGCGTCAAGATTTTTTTCAAATTAGTTTTATCGAACTCATTACAAGATGACTAAAATTTTGAAACTGTGAGGCCGGAGAATATTCTTTATATAATATTATGAATAGAGAACTTTTATAACAGTAATGTACTGACTTTCTAAGTATGCATTGCCCTCGTGATCTAAATAGTTAACTAGGTTAGAACTAATTTCCTGTAAAAAATTTTTTTTTTTAATTCAGACGCCTACATCTTTTAAAAAGAACTAACATTTGGATCTTTAATTCTCTTTATTCTATGATTTTCATTTGCCAAAAAGCCTCCCGAAAAAATCAATGTTTAAGAAAAGGGATTACTATTTTAAATGTCAGAGGTTGGCTTGGCCCATATAGAGCATTTGTTTGCACAAAGCCAACAAAATTTTAATTTTTCGGAAAAAGATTAATTTTTAAAAGTGAGAAGCTTACTTGGCCTATTGCGCTAATTCACTAAAATTGTGAAAAGACGACCGACATGGCCTAATTTATCATACCTGGCTTGTTAAAAAAACAAGCAGCCGTGATGAGACAGCTCCGTATTTCCTTTCTTTCTTAGATCTTTGCAAGACTCGACAATTGTGAAGTGACCCGCAAAATGGCACAATATTTGTTACTGTTTATGACTTCCTATTGGACAATAAAGAATTTTTCTTGTTTTTGTGGTCAGAAAAGCGGAAAGCTGGCGCAAGAAATGGACTTCATTGTGGATGTTCTTCCGTTCAATCTTTTATAGCGGACCTTACACAGGAAGCTGTTAGAAATGGATTAAACTTTTAAATATTCTTCCTGTTCTAGGTTGATAATTATGATGACCATGGTCATGATCAAGAAGAAGAAGAAGAAGAAGAAGAAGAAGAAGAAGAAGAAGAAGAAGAAGAAGAAGAAGAAGAAGAAGAAGAAGAAGAAAGAAGAAGAAGAAGAAAGAAGAAGAAGAAGAAGAAGAAGATTTTGTTGTTTATGCTAATGATTATGTTGAAAATGATGATGATGATGATGATGATGATGTTGGTGATGATGATGATGATGATGATGATGATGATGATGATGATGATGATGATGGTGGTGATGATGATGATGATGAAGATGGTGATGATGATGTTGTTGTTGTTCGGAGTTGTATTGGTGGTAGTGGTGGTTTTTTTATGGCATTGTTGCTCTCCTTTTGAAAGAGAATGGCCATCGAACTGGCGCGAAATCACTGGTCTGGAGTTCCTTTGTAGAGGACAAGCTTCATACCAAAACCAATACCTCAAAAAAAAAAAAAAAATGTTCATTGATTGTGAACATTGATAAAATCTCCACGGATGATAATTTTATCAATAACCAAAAGTCAAGATGAACGTGTAATGTGTCGAATACGCATGTTACTGGAAACATTTTGAATTTTAAATCAAGACCTATAAATTCCTGCTTTTAATTTTCTGGCAACAAATGAAACATTGTTGAAACAGAAAACAATAAAAAACAGTTGCATCTTTGAGAAAAACCGAAGGATTTGAATACGTCAAGATGAAAGAAATTATAATAATGTGTCCATGAACCATTGCGTAACTTTCAACAGCTACAATCTTATAAAATAACAAAGATTATTTGTTTTGCAATCTTCTTTGTTGATTTAATATAGTTATGACCAAAAATAAATTTCTTTTCTTCAAAAGAAAAATAATTAATTTCTAAAAAACCTAGAATGATTGGTTTTACTTTTTATTGCTACATATAACAGATTTGGCTCCGGAGAACTACATTTTTACATTATAAGAGTTTTAATTTGAAAAAAAATTGTTTAGCCTTCAAAGGAAACAAATCATCAAAGGTAAATCTTGTCTTTTATTATTAAAAAAAAAAAAATATGTTCCGAAAGTTGCAAAGTAAAAGTCACGACGTACTGCACATTTCGCACGTTGCAGGTGAACGCACCGGTTTGTACAGGTGACGATTTCGATTATCGCTAATTCAACACTGCATTTCGTGATTTCTTTAAAATCACAATTTGAAATTAAGAATTTTTTTATTTTTTTTTTTGTGTGGTTTTTTTTAAAGGAAGTCAAGTTACATGAAATTTTAAATATCTACCTATGATAAGCCGGATGATTTATTCTGATAATCCTGTCTCCATGGAAATATCCCTGGGGATAGCCTCTCGCATTTATGTCCACGGAGATTATCGTGGAGATTGACTTTTAGATCTGTGTCCGCGAAAATATCCGAGGAGATAGTTGCTTGCTTCTATCTCCACTAGAAAGATTGATTACAATATAGTTAAATGATTTCTATTGTGCGTAAGTCCTTTATAAAGTTACGTTGGATGGAGGTTCGACTTTTTTTTTTTTAAACCTATTTTTGTTTATTTTTTTATTTATGATGTTTTTTGTTGTTGTTGTTGTTGGTTTTTTTTTTTTTTTTTTGGGGGGGGGGG
>BLXT01002055.1:142131-154547 GCA_019648995.1 Plakobranchus ocellatus | reverse complement strand
GTTTAAGTTTTACCTGTGTCCAATGTGAATTGTTTTTGGAGAGAGTATGTTAATCCCATCACATGATTATCACTAATTTTAGGCCATCACTAAACTAGTCTAAAACCTGAGTGTTACTGCTATATATCAGTGGTAAGAAGTTATGCCTTGATCTTATTACCTTCCGTTTTTATCTCCCTTGCTTGTGTCAGGAAATGAAAGTTTGGGGGAAGTTATTTCCAAGTCAAGCTGATGTTTGTGGTTTGTCGATTAGTTGATTTCATATTGAGTTTCCATGTTTTGAAGGATGTTGATTGTCAAGGATGTCAGACTCATTAGATGACAGCGAGATTTGGATGTCATGGGGTTCTCTCAGAATGGAAATATTTGACTATAGAATGAGGAAATACATTCTGGAAAATATATATAGGGAAAATTCTAGACATATCTGTATCTAACACTCAACAGTGATTGACATAATGCAGTTACTGGACATACACAGTTGAATTCCATAGAACTTCTTGGGAGAGCTGCAGCTTGCAGGCGAGCTTTGTGTGTGTGTCGGGGGGCCTTAGGTGAAAGGGTTAGTTGGATAAACTTTTATGGTATTGAGCAGTTTTTTTTTTCACTCAATAGCACAAACTGTGTCTTTTGATTGGCCTATGTAATTTCAAAGAGGTTATTCTAGTTCCAGTGATTTTGTGGCCATGGAAATATGCAGTTGTTGAATGCAACTTAGAATTAGAATTATGCGCAAATAAGATTTTTTGATAGAATACGGTAATGGTGACAATGATGAAGCTAATGAAATGTCTGAAATAAATCGTCAAAAATA
Source organism: Plakobranchus ocellatus (assembly GCA_019648995.1). NCBI lineage: Eukaryota > Metazoa > Mollusca > Gastropoda > Plakobranchidae > Plakobranchus > Plakobranchus ocellatus. Next base: position 153,733 of record BLXT01002055.1, on the reverse strand, counting down.
TTTAGGTCTCGATTTTGACCAAACCCAAGCGATCTAGCTCTACATTTTTATCTACTCCTTCGCCCTGTTGCCTCAAGAGCACCTACCTGTGTTCAATTCTGATGGTGATAGCCAAAATCCATGTAGAACCAACCCTTATCAAAATCTTTTCAGATTCAGCCCTTGTTCTTTGTCATATATATTTTATTGTTTTTACACCTTCATGTCTCTTCTCTCCATGTTGTGAGGCTTGTATCTTCTTTAGGTGCCCTGTCTAGAACAAACATTGGTGATCATGTTTCTCCAACAAAACCTGTTCTCAGTTAACCTTATAAAGTTGTTGTTAGTACCATTGCCTGTGGTCCATGAGTTTAAGAGGCTTGTAAACAATATTCAAATACATGTATATATTTTAGCGAGCCAAGAGTGAGAGATATTAACATTAAAAGAAAGATATGCATAGTGTTACATGTTTAAAACATCAAGTCAGGCATTGTTATGTCCAAAAAAATCTTCTCACTGTCTAAAAAAAAAAAATTAACGCAGATTTCATAAATTTGATACCAGTAGTTTTTCCCTCGTATCCAGATAAGCTAAATAAAGGCATAGGAAGTTAGTTACCAAGTTGGAAGGATCAAATTTTTTTGCTCTCTGAACTTTCTGGCTTTATCCAGACTGGCTTTGTGGTTAAAAAAAAATAGTGATGCAAGCTTTAACACTTTATTTCCATTTTTTCGTTTTTTCAGTTTAGCATACAGCTTGGAAATTAATGTGACTCAAAACTCTCAATATTATTTGTCAACCTTAGTCTGTGTAGGAGTTACTCTTTTCTTTAAAAGTAAAACATGTTAAGCATGAACTTAAATGATTCAGGTATTATTGTTCCATTGTTTAACACTGATGTCATAATAGTCTCTTGATTTATGATTTATCAATTTAAATGCTGTAAAGCGACTGTTTTCATTTTTTTTCTTTAATTGCTTTTTTTGTGTTGTTTTGTTTTGGTTTTTTTTTTGGCCCTGAAAAACCTAGTTCTCATGCTACATATTGTTTTACTGTATGCAATTGTGGTGGAGTGACACGTGCTGTGTATTTCTGTTATTTAAAACTTAGCTAATACGAATTTTTTTTTTTTTTTGCCGACAGTTGTGTCAAAGTATGCAATGAAAATTTACACATGCAAATTATGTCTGTCATAGGAACTTTTTATTTCTTCAGGTAAAGGCAATTCTTTAGTCCATTACAGTGATTGGTTTGGTCAATAAATACCCTTCATGAAATTAAAAATTCAATTGTGTTTTTTCTTTTCTTGTTCTCTCATATTTGTTTTAATAGTTTATTAACAGTCTTCCTTTGTAATTACATACAGTAAACCCTGCTTATGTCGATTTTCATTCTAAGTTGATCTTTAAACACTTTTTGTAAAGGGCCACGCATAACTGGATTTTTATCTAAGTCGATCTGTTACTGTTCAACACCATTCATTAAAGAACTCCTTTCCTCCCTCTAATCTATAAAAATGTTGGTTATCGGTACAGGGCACACTAATATGAATGTGCATTGTGCTAGCCGTTTACTGTCCAATTCACCACGTGATACATTTTCCTGCGCTTTATTTAGTCACAGGATGGGGCCACAGAAGGGAGTTTTTTTTTCCTTTTTGGTGTGTTTAATTAAGGGGGAAGGGGAGGGAAGACGTTGCTCATCACAGGCTTTCATCTAGTCTGGAGGCAAGCCTTATTTTATATCTAATCACACTTATTACATCAGCAACGTCCATTAGGTTGCAGTGGGCCGCGTTGACTGGCTTTGTCTAGACTTCAAAGTGTTTTTCTCTTTTTCTCTCTCTATCTAGCACTGAGGCAGTGCGACTGTGACTAGTGACGATCAAGCAAGCTCATCATTTCCAAACAACTTAGGGCCTAGATATGTGTATGTTAAAGAAAGGGGTGGTGAAGGCAGTGGCCAGCTGGCTTTGTTCAGATGTGTGCGCAGTAATTGTTGAGCAATTAGACTTGTTCCTTTTGGTCTCGTCGATGTTAGTCTCATGTAATTTCTCCTTTCCCCATCCAGAGCCCATTAGGCCTACACTTCCTCCCCTTTTCCTCAATTGAAAAATTAAGCCATAAGGGCCTAGTATATTTCCACTGCAGCTAACGCAAAACACGTACTGATCTAGATTGTATTGTAGATCCATAAAAATCTATTCGTGCACTGCCGATCTACACATACAAAAATGTGTACTCCCAGCCTCATTCGATCTTAGGCTAGACCACTGAAAGTAAATCACTAAATGCTAAAAGAAAGCTATCACTTTGGCGTAATTTAAACCGTATCGAAGCACTAGATCTACATTGGGAAACTAGGAGCAAAGGTGACCAGAGTAGACGACTTTGCCACTAAAACGCAAAATAAAACTCATTTATGAAGTGTAAAAGAAGTACGGTAGAAAAAAAATAAAAACAAACTAAATCCCAGTGGCGACAATAAAAAAATCAAAAGGACATTTCAATGAATTTGATATACTTGCAAATACTGTTTAGAGCCTATGAAGAAGATGCATTTTCAGATATATTTGAGCACCATGATGTTAAGATTGGACCAATCACAACATGATGATGTTGAGAAAGCTCAATTAATTTAGTTAACAGTCAGGGCCTCAAATGTCCTATTTAAATATGGTTTAGTTAAAAATATCGTTTATAAAAGCAGATAAACCAGTGAGCAATTTTGGTAAAGGAAACTGGGCCTCTGCCGTTGCCACACACAAAGAAAAAGTAATTGCTTCAATCAGGGGAGGTAACTAAATCACATAAGTCGATTTTTTATGTAATTCAATCTTTTTAATTATGTAACTAAAAATCATGTAAGTCGGTTTTTATGGAATTTGATCTTTTTAATTATGTCCCCACATTAGCAGTGTTGACTGTAGTTGAAGCCACCTGAGACCCTCATAGCAGATTTAGTTAAAATAATGAAACTTGCATTAAAAATAAAAGGGCAATCTACTCTGCAGCAATGAGCATGAAGACAGTCTAAATATTTAATAAAAATAATAATAATACATGTATAGTAACACTAATAGTTAAAGTATAAAAAATTTCTGAAACTGAGTTAAAAGTTTCTATCAAAATAAGACGGAATTCATTTCTTCAAAGTTTGAGTCCTCAAATACAATGTAATTATGTCCTACAATCTCAAGAATGCAGATACCCACAAGTTCCACCCTGCTCTCAAAATCGACAGCTCACATAAAGGGAAGTAAAAACGCAAGAGCAAAACATTTTGTTGGTTATCATACCCGCATGTAATCCAAAACCATAATGATGATATTATATTACACAGATATATATGTATAGCTTGTGTGGTGAACACATTATGTGACATACAATGATACAGTCAAATTATTTCTGGAGACTAGTTTGAATGTGTCTGATTTTTTTTTTTTCTTGCCTTTTACAAAGATCTGGAAATTTTACATCTTTGCCACAGAATAAACATAACCCTACACAGCTTTTAGAAATTTCAAATAAAAAACATTCAAAATGCAACTTTCATAGTTTTATCATCAACATTCTTCTTTGTTGCAACTCATTTGCACTGGTCTCCAGATGTAGATTTAAGATCTCTTAGACAACGCCTCAAACATTTTGTTTAAATTCACAGCTTTTTAAGATTCAAACTATCACAGAAAAATCACAGCATTTTTCAGAAATGAAAGAAAACAAAGTCAATGTAAAAATAGCAAACATACAAATAAAAAAAAAGTCTTAACCAGCTCAGCTAGATCTTGCTCCTTGGCAGAATACTTTTGTCTTTAGAGAAGTCTAAGAAATTACAAGTCACATTTTAATTATTTTAACCATGGGTTCTGGCCCAAAATGTATTTCGTCACTTTTGCCATGGTCTAAACTGAACTCAGATATCTTTTGGCTAAGATTTAAGCTTTCAAAGTTGGACATCAGGTATTTGTAAGAAAGGCAGAACCAAGTTTTAGAAGCCCAACCTTAAGATATGAAACACAATTTGTATTCGGGCTGGTTTCAACTTATCAAGACATTTCTTGAAATTCATGTTCCCAAACATAAATTTTTCAATGCTTGGTTAACATTTGAAAATGACAGTCAAATCATTGAAGTTTGAGGATGTTTATGTCTGAGGTTGTTCATTTTTGCCAGTTCGATCTTCATAAAAATATTCTGAACTTCAAATTATTATCAAATTCAATTCCACAGTTTTTTTTTCATGGCCATCGTATCAAGAAAGCCATAGGGTAAAAACTTTACAAATAAGCAGTGAAATTTTAAGTCTTATAACCTTAGTTGTTAAAATGCCACCTTTTTGTAAATCTCAATTGATAAAGTTACATAACAGTTAGTTGTTGATCAACACTTCCTAGTTATTGTAGTGGACATGTATCTGCTTGAACCTCACTGATTTACTTATAAACAATGACAAAATAACAGCTGCCGTCAGAGTAAACTCACATCTAATTCACTTCAAGAGAAAAGCAAGAAAAAAAAAGTTGTTATCCTCCTTTCTCATCATACTCTACTGTGCCAGTTTTAGGATTGCCCCATGTTAAGTGATGCCTCAGACACCACAAGTGATACAATAAATAAAAAAAAAAACCTTTCTCTCTATTCACAATAACATGCCCAGAAGACTGTAATACAACTTTTTATGGTTATTTTCAACCCTAATCTTGACATCAGGACATTTAATGACAGCTCTCTGTGAAAAAAGGAATTTGTTTCTTAGTTGTGTAAAATGTAAAGCAATCAAAATCTTTCATGACTTGGTCCATCATCAAAGTTAAATTCACCAATATGATGTAAAAATCGATTATATGCAACAAAAATCACAAGACATTTATCAAACAAAAGACAAAACCCACATGGACATATTACAGGGATGCCAGTGGCCACTGACAAAAAAGCAGGAAACTTATATAGTAATAAATAATTTTCTCAAAACTTTGGTTGAAGTATAATTGACTTTTAAGTTATAAAAATATGGCAAAAAGTCGGATATCCTGTTTAAATCGGAAAACTGGCATCCCTGATATTACAGAACCAGGAAAATGGTCTAGAAGTAAGCGATTGTCCATCTGAAATGAGCTGTCTTCTGGCACTTGCTGGACAGAAGTATGTAGAGGAACAGACAAAAGTAGCTAAAATTCTTAGCATGCTTTCACGGAATAAACTTGTTACTATCTTAGAGGGTGAAAAAAAAAATTTTTTTGTGGCTTCAAATACTTTATATACTCTTGGGGATTCCACACAAACAGCTTATTTTGCATGGACAGATCTATCAATAATCTTTCATGGATAACTGTACAGAGCACCCTGTGTTGTCATGAAAACTACAAAAAAAATTGTGAGCCTTGCCTAAATATCATATAAGCATTATTTAAGAAATTTAGGCAAAAAAAGTGAACAGCAAAAATCACAACAAATTGTTTATACTTCAATAATTTACATCACTACAAAATATCTCAAGGAGGTGGTGGCTTATTTTGGAGGGTGGTAAGTTACCAAGTGAGAGGTTCAAGGTTCGATGCCCAATCCGACAAGACAATTTTTCATCATCTGTGAAGAACCAGCATTAAATGGGTAACTAGGTCCAGTAAAAGTAAAGACAGCAACTGAGCAAGCAAAGCAATGGTAAACTACCTCAGAATGTTGTAGGCCAAGAACAATCAGGGTGGTTCCCTGATGCTTACACCAAGCATGGGACCCACATTACTTTTTAACGCAACATCTCATTTTGTGTTGACATAAATGTATCTTATTATTAACCAATAACATCACTGGTAATGATATTTCTATAAAGAAAGTGATAAATCTGAAAAAGATCTCCAGGAAAGAAAGGAAAAATATGTTAAGTCAAAAAAATTTGCTAATCATTATCTATATTTCAAAAAATAAATTTATATATATTATATACATATAAATCACAAGGAAATGCCAACTACATATAAACATTAGGCTATAAAGAAAAACAAAGTTTTTCCTAGCTAAATACTTGTTATTCATACCACATTGAAGATGAGCTTCTGTTAAACACTGCCTAAGGCGTTAGAAAGCCTTGGTCTGTACATACATGACAAAAGCACTGTTACATGCAAAAAGTGATAACTTATTTGTATGTCACCAGCACCGATATACCAAATACATGGGGCTTGACCTATTCCTGAGGATCCAACTAGAAGGAAAATGCACACATCGTGTTTGAAAAAAATCAAGTAAGAAACTGCTCTACCAAACAACCACACTACTTCTTCATAGATCAGAACTGCCGCGCATCATTATAACAAAAACTGGTAAACAAACTCTGGTTTGAATGAACATGAATCTATAAATGTTATTGGGGTCCATTTGTAACAATCACTTTTTTCAAGGTCTGACTGATATTATTTGAAACAGTGTCTACATGTCTTAAAGTCGTCCAAAGGAGTCGTAACTTTCAAATAAACTATACACATTTCAAGATTCAGGAATTGATTTTTATTTGTGGTTGCCAAAGCTGAACGCGGAGAAAGGCTTTTTTTCTCCTCTTTGATAAGAAAAAAGGCACTAAATTTTGATCTTGACGAGTATTATAACTTTTGGGGGAACAAAAATCATCTTTCAATGCCTGCTACTCAAATGTATGAAGTAAATATAGCAATCTTTGTCATTTCACATCAGCTCAAGTGCCACCATCCTTGCCCTTAACTTTTTCCCACCTCTCTGAGTCAGCAAGAATGTCAGAGTCTGTCCCTGTAGTTGCGGTCACCCCTGAGGGTGAGACAATGCAAGCGTCTGTCCCACACTTAGGGCAATTGTTTGTAACAAGCATATTTTCTTGGCATCCTTCTATACTTGCACTGCAATTGCTACCAGCAGTTCTTTCATTAGAATCATTAACGTTTAAGAAATTTGTATCCCGCCATCTCTCAGTCTCAATCCAAGAGTTCAATGGCGCTCTCCAAGTCTGGCAGATGATCTGCTGAATTTTCTTTACTGCTACTGCCAGAGTCTATCTCCCCTTCCTCCGACGGACTTGTGTCATTTCTCAAATCGTTTCCACTCTGTATATATTGGTAGTAATGTCCACTCCTGGCCCTTCCTTGCTGAATGTTTAAAGTCGAACTTTCAAGCCCACTGCTCTCTTGTAGACACTCTAGAAACATCTCTTTGCCGTCCCTCAAAAGTAAAAAATCTTGCATCCTAGACGGAACAGGGAGAGTGCGCACTACATTTGGCAGATAAACTTGGCCAAGAGATCGACGTATCTGACGAAAAAAAAATTTCAAAAAGTCAAAACAACCATAAAAAAAAAAAAAAGCATCAAACAAACAGTGATACAACAATATTCAGAGATGCCACATGAGCCTGACTCTAAGCAAGGATATATGTTCTATGGTAAAAGCTATGGGACTATTTCAAAGGTAAGTAATGCAGCCGAGTCATAGGAATCATTGTGGCAAAGTAAGTTCAGGAATGATCTCCTCTTTGAAGGCCTTTATTTAAATTTTGCCTTTTATTTTGAGAGCATTGGACTTGGAGGCAGAGTGGATAGCAAACCCGTCTCAGGATCAACAGGGATCTTCCAAATTGGCTTAAAGCCCTGCCACCAGTGACCTAGCCTGATGGAGGGCATAAAAGCATGAGATCACTCTATTGTGGACTACTAAACCAAACCATTTTATTTTGCATCATGAAAAAAGGGGGAAGAGGTGTGGAAGAAGGTGAGGAGAAGAAAGGATGAGCTCAGGTAAGGTCTTAAAAATCAAAAACATATTCTGAGCATAGTGACAATGACAACATCTTCAGTAAATGTGGGTGCACATGAAGTATACATTTTCCTCACATGGCCAGTATTAAAGAAAACATTCATTAAAATCACTTCCCTTTAGCGAAAAAAGGGCTCAAGCTCTAGCTAAAATCTTTACCTTGAGGACAACGCAAAAAGGATTTATTTTGCTATTTTTAAATAGGTGGTGAAAAAAAAAAGGCTACAGAAAAACCAATATAACATTCTATAACCATAACCAGAAGCTGAAAATTTATGGAGAAATATTCAAATTCTGACATTTTCAATGCATGTATAAAATGTCAAGATATTTTGAAGTCCTTCCTATAACTCTCTGTGTTTTCAATAAGTTAGAACCCATGATTTTCCATGGAATTGACAATATATACAATAATTCATATCAAAATGAATTCATCAAATGTTATTTCCTTGACAGAAAATTTGCACACAAAAAGTGAATTTTGTCCTGTATCAATACAGCTCAAATGTCAAGGGGTTTTTAGACATATTTTTTGCTTAAATTTTCTGTCCTTAGCTGTAACTTATCGTGCATGCTATAAACTGGTGGAAAATCATACAGCTTGGCTCTTGCAATTCACCACACATTGGAGCATCGATGGCACTGTAGACAGTAAATCCGCCCCGAGATCTACAAGGAGCCTTCTGTCGCAGGTTTAAGCCTCACAATCGGCACCCTGGCCTGACTGAGAGCATGAAAGCTACTGGTACAAAAATGAAACCTCTACACACCTGTCTCCTGCACAAATCTAGCAGGGGTCGCGCCTGATCGCACAAGGGCCGCAGCATTTCGTTGATACGGTTGTCACGGGCAATGACAGGAACAGGTTGGCCCTCATCTGTCAGAAGATCAAATCGGCCCGATGCTTTGATAAGTAGCTCAAGGCAAGCATTGTCCTGCTCCGTGTTGAGGCCACTAGCCTGGTGGGTTGAGAGAAAATGAAAAACGACACATCTTTAGCACAACTACTCTGAAATACAATAGTGTGCATTTAATGTAGGCATCCTGGGAACACAAGATAAATTATTTTGCTTTACAGTTAAATAATGACAGTCTTGAAAAAACTTCATTTACCACATTAGGTATTGTGAGGTACCATTACCAAGTGAATCAAGAAAACTCCACTGAAGTCATGGCAAGTGAATGCCACTGTCGCATGGAGGAATCTGTTAGCTATAATAAAATCCACGGAACTATAATCTGATTTAATTTTTTTTTTCTGGCATTCTAAAATATCTTATGTAATGGCATAAAAGAAGAAATTTTGCAACAGAAATGCCCCATAGCAGTATGGATTAATTACACCTCACAGTCTTTCCCCCACTTTTGAATCTTATACATGTACACATTTTCATTTGTATAAAAAGCACTGCTTTGTGGTCTATAAATTCGATTTTTTTCCAGTCCTTATCAGACTCATGTTGCGTGCAACATAAAAAAAGAAAAAAATATTCCAATCTCATTTCCTCCAGCTTTTATATGTTTTTCCAACAGCTTCAACGGCAAACACCTTAGAATAGAATCAACATGTTCATATCCAATTTTCACAAGTACAAAACTAGCAGAATGTAGTGTTTAAGGCTGTATCTGATGTGAAGAGCAGCATTGACAGGGTTAAGCCTGTCGACGATACAGCGATTTGACTTCGTCTGTTATGGTTTAAGATGTTACAGCTGCAGATACCTACTAATTCGGACTGGCCTCACAACATATTAAACCTTCTTACCTGAATTGATGCTGATCTTTGTAGGGGTGTGTTCCCGTTGATGTTCCTTATTTCAATATCTGCATTGTAATCTAGCAGTATCTTTACAACTTCCAAATTTCCTGAGGAAACAAACCAAAAGACACAAAAAAATTTACCCATGAGTGAAATGGCTTTGAAAAATATTTAACAAATAAGCGCAATGGTCCTTCACCTTGTACACTGAAATTAGCATACAGTCAACATTTTGATACCTCCAAATATAGTGCCTTCCCAAAGGGCACAGACCATAGCCTTGAAGGATTACAGGATTTTGAGAGAAATATAGCTGAAAAACAAAGCGTACCATACATAAAAAGTAGGGGATTTTGATAGAAAAACATAGCTGGAACACAAAGTCAACCATTAACAGAAAGTAGTGGATTTTGAGGGAATTGTGAGTGAAAGTAAGTGATTTCGAAGGGACCGTGACTGAAAAAGGGTAAATTAAAAAATTCTTTCCACCAGAATCACCCATCTGAAAGGGCTAACCTTTGCGAGCTGCCCAGCTGATGGGTGTGTCGTAATTGTAGTCAACAGCATTCACATTTGCCCCATGTTGCAGAAGCATCTTGACACAGGCCACATTGTTCTTGTATGAAGCCCAGTGCAGGGCAGTGTCTTGGTTGCCATCACCTTGGTTCACAAAAGCTCCATTCTAAAACCATTGAGAAACAAGAGTTTTGTTGTTTTTTTTTTCAAAGAAAATTGTCCATGTTTTTAAAAATTTTGAAACACTGACTTGGGGAAATAACATAAAAAAGAAAAGGGGTGTAGGAAGGAAGAGAAGAAAAGAGAAAAGAGAGAGAGAGAGAGAGAGAGAGAGAGAGAGAGAGAGAGAGAGAGAGAGAGAAAGAGAGAGAGAAAGAGAGGGTGGAGAGGGAGAGAACCAAAAAATAAGGTAAAACCTAACAGGAAGAGTACAACAGATGTATTGGTAACTGGGATGGGCCAGTTTGTCCTGGAATTGACTCCCGATTCCCTCCCCTGGCCTAATCCTGCTACTTGCACCTGGTATGCTCTGTTGATGTTGAATCTATGGGGTGCTAGAAATAGATATGCAACAGCAATAGGAGACACACCTTCTGAAAACATTGTAATCCTAAACACCGTCTAATCCTCAGACAGATTCATACATACCCCCCCCCCCCCAAACCTCTCAAAAGTAATCACATCTTCTTTTCAAGAAGCTGTTGTCCTTCACATTGCCATTATTTCTGTACAGTTACAGGCTAGTGAGTTTCATGATTTGGAAAGGTAGCCCACCCACTTGCAGTAATATTTCCAAGCAAGTATCATCTCTCTCAGCAGCGTAGTGTATAGCTGTCCGTTCATATCCATCAACTGCATTCACCTGAAGTGCAAAAAATCAAGTGATAGTCAGATAGTGTAAATCTTACATTTATGCCAGAGAAGCTACCAATCTTAGCACAAAGACTAGAGTCTGACTGCCCCTTGCAATTCAAAGCCATTTTTTTTTTAAAGCAAAGTGATGCTTAAAAGTTTAGAAAAACATAAGCTTAAGATTTTGAGAATCAAGGTACATTAAATCAAAAACGAAACGATCAATAGCAATGTAAATCTAAACTCAAACTTTAACATATTCTAATGAAAGAAAGGCAAAAGTTACTTTGTTCCTTTCCTCAGTTTAAAAAGATATTAAAGAGAGAAGGCTGAGGATGGTGATTATATAGTTGTGCATTATATTCACTGCATTAGAGAAAGAATAATGAAGATGATAAATAAAAGGTTGTAAATCATGTTCATTACATTAAAGAGAGAAGACTGAAGAAAATATTAGGTTGCATATCATGTTCACTGCATTAGAGAGAGAAGACTGAAGATGAGATCAGGTTGTACATCATGTTCACAATGATATAGGGCTGTATATCATGTTCATGCATTAGAGAGAGAAGACTGAAGATGAGATCAGGTTGTACATCATGTTCACAATGATATAGGGCTGTATATCATGTTCATGCATTAACTGATTCTGCTCTGGTCTAGCACGCCGCTTAACTAGGTCACGGACTGGCTGCCTAGCACAGAGCCGCTTACAC
>BLXT01002055.1:86556-104566 GCA_019648995.1 Plakobranchus ocellatus | reverse complement strand
ACTACTACTACTACTACTACTACTATTACTACTACTACTAGTGCTACTGCTGCTGCTGCTGCTACCACGTTAACATTGCTATAATGTTTTCATTAGCCTATAATTTCCGTGAGCAGCTGCATTTTAATTGAAATGTAAACTTCGCGAAATAGGTGTCTCTCTCTCTATCTCTCTCTCTATCTCTTCCTCTCTCTCTCTCTAATCTCTTTCTCCTTCTCTCTCTTCCTCTCTCTCTAATCTCTCTCTTTCTCTCTCTCTTTCTCTTTCTCTTTATCTCTTTCTCTCTCTCCCTCTTTCTCTTTTCTCTCGCTCTCTCTCTTTCTCTTTCTCTCTCTCTTTCTCTCTCTCTCTCCTTCTCTCTCTTCCTCTCTGTCTTTAATATCTCTCTAATCTCTCTCTTTCTCTCTCTTTTTCTCCCCCCCCCTCTCTCTCTCTGTATCTCTCTCTCTCTCTCTCTCTCTCTCTCTCTCTATATATATATATATATATATATATATATATATATATAGTCCTGGACTACCGACCCTCTGGAGGCGGAAGAATCTCTTCATCGCCAGGGCTCAGCAACAGGTACATAGCTACCCCAGCCCCAATCAACGCGGGGAAGGATATTGCAAAATAGAAGGGAGGGATACCGAAATGTCCAGCATCTGCAGAGTGTAAACAAATTAATACATACATTTGGGGTGAAAGAGTATCTATCTATCTATCTATCTATCTATCTATCTATCTATCTATCTATCTATCTATCTATCTATCTATCTATCTATCTATCTGTCTGTCTTTCTGTTTATCTGTTGTTTTTTTGGCTGCTTGGCTCCTTTTTTGCGACTTTTCTATCTGTCTGTCTGTTTTCTGTTGTCTCCCTGTTCCTCTGTTTGTTTCTTCCCTGCCGGTAGATTATTAGTACAGGATGAAATGTTTACAGAGTATTTCAGAAAAAAAAAGTAAGTACGGTAGAAAAGGAGATACTAAGTTATTGAAGAGGGAGGAGGAAGAGGAGCAGAAGAAGAAGAGGAGGAGGAAAAATGAAGAGGAAAGGAGGAGGCGGAGGACGAGGAGAAGGGAAGGAGAAGGAGAAGGAAGAGGCGATGAAGAGATGACAGAATGAATGAATAACTCACCATCTGGGTCGTTGATTATAACTGAAAAGGACGAGAGAGATTACAATTAAGGTAAGAAAGTGTCAAATCTTTGATGGTGAAAACTTTAGATTATTTGCAAGAAGAAAACCACACTGTAGATAAAGGTGTATATATATATATATATATATATATATATATATATATATATATATATATATATATAATTATATACAAACATGTTTCCCCGTTCAAATGAACGGGAAAGGAAAAGACATTTTACTGAACACAGCCTAAAATTCTTGTGGAACATAATCTGCCTATCTTAGTAGTTAGTGTCGCATTTAGTAAATAAAAACCAAGAAATACTTACTGATTTTAAAAAAAGTTATATTTTCCAGCACAATTTGAGGTTTGCTTTAAGCTATATATGCTGAAGAGTGTCTTATAACATTGCGACTTTAAGCAGATATCTCCAAACCTGAACAGGACCATAATCTACCTAACTTGGGTACATATGTAGTAAACAAAATGCAAAGAACGCTTTAAAAAAAAAAGTGGAAAATTCATGAACCAAAATGGGAACCAAAGCATTAGCCTCCTAAAATTTAGTCTTATTGCAGTGTATTTTTTTTATTAAGACTGAATAATCACTGCTTTTTTAGCCTGACAAAAAACAGACATTCTTTCGAAAATGAAGTAAAAATCGCAGAAGAAAAACATAAACTAAACAAAGGTGCTTTGCATTACGCAGCCTTAATAAGGTTTAATTTGTAACTGAGGATCATTTCATGTCAGCTATGAATGGAGTTTGCATTCTATAATTTCGAAAGGCTCGAGACCTGAAAAAATTAATTAAAAATAAATCTAGCAGCTGCCACGATTCATTCAGTATTTATTCTCTATGAATTCGACATTTGATGTCCCTCACTCAGAGCAAAAGTAAACCAAATGAAGTTACTGCTATGTGATGCAACCTCAATTCAATTTATCCTTGTCTGAGCAGGATCCTGAAGTCTGGAAGATGATATCTTGACTTGGAGAGAGTTTCAGCAATTAAAGATTGACTTTTTGCATCATTTGAAAGAAATACTTATATACAGTCCAACTACTACTACTTCTAACTACTATTTTACAACTACTTCTACTACCAACAAAAATAAAACAATGATAATTATGATGCTGCTGCTGCTGCTGCTGCTGCTGATGATGATGATGATGATGAGGATGATGATAATAATAGTAGTAGTAGTAGTAGTAGTAGTAGTAGTAGTAGTAGTAGTAGTAGTAGTAGTAGTAGTAGTAGTAGTGGTGGTGGTGGTGGTGGTGGTGATGAAGAAGAAGAAGAAGAAGAAGAAGAAGAAGAAGAAGAAGAAGAAGAAGAAGAAGAAGAAGAAGAAGAAGAAGAAGAAGGAAGGAAGGATAACTATTAGATAGATAGACAGACATGTGATAGATTGATAGATCAATATTAATATGATTGTTGTGATTGTAACGGAAAAGCCATTACCTATCAAGGGCAGTGACTTCACGCAGAAAACATCGTGTTGAAAACATGAAAAATCATTCCCGAATTTGGTGATGTTATACGCATAACAGCCAACGGAAGCACCACCCATCAATGCAGTGACCGTTACCTGAAACTCGGATATGATTATGTCGGTTCCATTTGGCAGTTTTGTTGCTAGAGGATTGGAGAGAAAGATGACACAGAAAAATTAAATAAGACTTACAAAAAGTAATTACTCCACCGTTTGATGGTATCATAAGTTAAAAAACAATGAAAGGTTTTTCTCCACGTCATTTTTTTTTCTTTTTCTTTTTTTTTTTGTAAATTGGAGTACCTTTTTAGTCTACGCGCAATTTAACAGTTTACTATGTCCTTATGCATCTTTGGCACAACTTAAATAGAAAGGGGTGTTTTGGCTAAATAATATATATGATAAATCTAAAAGTGCTAAAAAGAGGGTTTGAAAGAGTGAAAAATGAGAAAATTTTATTTTTTTATATTTTTTTAAACAAGCATATTTCATTTATATACACAAACAAGCCGAAACAAGATTAAATAAGTTGTTTTGTCAACCCTTTGCAATGATTTAAATTCAGGGGGACATTATATATGTGATTAGCGGCGGGCAAAACGAAGCATGTGGTTAAAATTTGCGATTCTGAGATAATTCCATTTTTAGTTGTGAATATGTTGTCTTTTTCAAGCACAATGCTTTTTTAAATTTCCCAGATACCTTATCTAGAACCTGAGATAAAACATTTTAAAGTAAAAAAAAAAACCCCAGCGAAATTATAAACAGAGAAAATCGTATTTAACGATTTCGCTTTATTATTATTTTTGAAATAATCATATTTCTTTCCCAAGAACTCATAATAACTTAATACACCATTTTCAATGTAAAATCATTCCAAGAATCACAAATCTCTTCATGATTTTACGTGCAATTTGAAGACTGCACAAAAAAAGATAAAATATAATTTAGATTTTGTCCACTGTAATTTTGGTGCATGGAGAGGCAAAGTACCTCTTGTTCAAAAGTGTGGGCCCCGACCAGCAGAGGAATAGCATTGAGCTTACCATAAATTTGATTAAAATATCTAGTTCCTTTCAAAATCCTCTTTGGAGTGGACATTATGAGACAGTGCCTTTCTTCTCTCCTGCGCTGAAGCCTCCGTTCACCTTCACTTAAAGCTCTTAGGCAAGCTTGTCAGACTACGGTTCCCAATGAAGGTATCGGAACAATCAGGCACATGTTTTTCTAGCGAAGTTGATACAAGTCTGTACGTTGGATTCATCCTGGAAGCTGTTTTTTTGTTCTTGTTGTTTTTCTTTGTTCTTTTGTTCTATTTTTTTTTCGTGAACGCATAGTTGTGTCTCAGACGGAGGCTTTCCCACAAATCAGCCATGCTGATGCGATCAAATCCAGTTCATTATTATATATTTGTCTTTTTATCATGCAAAGTCTACAGTATGCTAAACTAGAAAAGTATAGGATTTTTGGCTGCTGTTTTGCTTTGGGAATCAGTGAGAGAGGCTTCATTTTCCCTGCCATCCCAGACTTAGGAATATTCTGTAGAATACTGCAACGGCTGTGGCTCTAGATCTAGATTTGATCTTTTTCCCTAAACTAAGGACGACTGGGCAAAGAACGCGTACAGCAAAAAACTTGTCTTCGCTGGCGGAGGCCAAGTTTTTTGCTTCCTTACCGGAAAAAGATCTATTTTCAGAAAAGAAGTAATGATACTTTGCCGGTATATTACTACTCCGCATAAGTATTGCGAGAAAATTAGAAGATTAAACGCAACTTTGAAATAGAACCAACTGTAGTGAACAAATTTGTATTTTATTTTTTTTCTCTAATTGAGCATTTCATAATTATGTCAGTTTATGAAACAAGGAGCAAAAAAATTCTGCACTATTTTCAACATAGGACTTTTATTATTGAATCGGTAAATCGGTTGTTATTGTTTGAAACTGAAAGTGAAGATCATGTCTGTGATGTTAGTTTGTTAGCACATATTCTATGGATTATTTTCCAAATCTTGTCGATTTTTGAAATTGTTGACAAAGCAAATTTTTGCTTGATGTTAGGGAATTAATGTTAGTTAAAATGGAATTTAACACTACCATCTAGATCTATGATTCAAATAGCCAATATGCGTGCGCTACCTGCACTGTTCGATTTCTTCTTCTGTAGCTCTAAGATATAAAAATTAATATCTAGATCTAGACCGAGATCAAGATCTAGAACCTTGATTTTCATCACGATGTTTAAAATGCAAGAGACCTCAAAGTATGGTTGAATTCTACATCTTTATTCAATCGTTTGAATTGAATAGGGATATAGAATTTCAAATTTCAAATTTTCGAACCGTGTGCCTACTAATTTTAAACAAAATGCCCACTAACTGTGGTGTTGTGAAATATGAAGGCAACTATGGCCAATCTAATATTTTGTCATGTATTACCAAGATATGAAAGATGAGCTGGAAAAGCAGAAGTGGGTGAATGCCCTTCCTCTACATAAAAATTGTATTGCATTGTATCCATCGGACTTTTTTTTTATTTTTGAGGAGCATCAGCCAGGGGATAAGCAAACAAACAACAACAAAAACAAAACAAAACAAAAACCTTGTAAGTCCTATTATCATCTTAAGCATATCTCCCTACATCAAAACTAGCGCCTCGTTAAAAGTAAAGGATTTAAAAACTGTGATTTTTTCTTAATAAAGAAATATATGATATCTTTTTTCGCTGAATTTTCTCCTGAGGATGAATATGAACGAGGCTGACTCTCTGCTTACCAACGTTATACGTGCATTTTTATCACATCTTTGGTTAACAACGTATTCAAGCGCACTTTTTATGGATGAAAAGCTGGATCTCCAAATTAAACTTTTCTCATGTACAACAAGCAGTGGTTAGTCATCATGGAGCGACTATTATAGATGGAAAAGCTAGAGCATGTAATTTACTATAAAAGGACGATTTTTAACCAAATTTTTCTCTTGTATTGCTGCACATAGAAACTCTTTCATGGTCAATTTTTATTGATGAAAACCGTATGGGCCAAAAAAAAAAAAAAAAAAAAAGAGTAGTAAAGAAGTCATCAGAGGCACTATAATCTCAATAGGCCTAGAGTTTGACCTTACCTCACTGTTTTTCTTTATACTGATAAAAGTAGGTTTGCGACATGTGCCGTGTTTTTACTCAACGCATCTCATCTCTAGGCCTACATAGACAGCAGATAAAACCTGTTCTTACCATTATACAAAATTATTCTGTCGTCATCAGCCTCCAGAGAATGGCCAGTACTGTCGTCTTTTGAGTATAGGATCCATACAAGAACAGGGTCAGTCTTCACAGGAAAGACTCGGCACGTCACAGTAAGGATAGCTCCAACCTCGGTCGTATAATTCGTTTTGTCAATATTTGTTGTTAGTTGAGGAGGAGCTAAAGGAGGAACTGGTAAAACACAAATTAACCTGCTAGCATTTACAATGAATGTATCGCTTAACAGAAATAAACTTATGAAGCACACTGCACACATTCTGTTCCAAAAAAAAATTATTGATCACGAAAATCTTTCTTTATAGTTCTAAAATGTGTTAGAATAAATAAATGGGGTAAGTAGAGGAGGAGGATGAGGAGGGGGAGGAGGAGAAAACGAAAAGTGACAAAAAATAGTTGTAATAATCGTTATCAAAATGAGGTGTATTTTGAGTTACCAAGAATAATGCTATACGTGTAGGTAGCGACAGGATTTGTGAAACCAACAACACTCACCCTTCACGGACAGGATCGCCGAACTGCACCATCTGTAATGTGGTAAAGGCCTCTGCACGCCACACAGCGGGGTCTTGCCCGGGTTATGGTTGGCACAAATAATATAACTGCCATCATAACTTGGATGTAATGTTAAATTATCATCGGGACAGGCAATGTTTGCTGTTCAAAAGGAATGAATTAAAAAAAATACATGCAAAATACATTATATTTTGTAGGGCCAGTCTCTAAAAATTTCCCTGAAACACAGTTTGAAAAAAAAGTTGTGACAATTATGACCTCCTAACGAGAAACAGATAGTTCAAAATTGGAAGCATTATTAAGAACTGGTTCAACATAAGATAGGCTAGTACTAGAAACTTATAACGTTAGAGAAGTGAAATGACAATACAGAATCTCGATGCCTGAACTCTGAGCATCTAGTCCGATACCGGTGCAAGTATGCTGGATTAAAATCACAAGCTTTGTATTGAAAAAAAGTACAACTTTTGTTTCCTTAAGTTTAAATGATAAAATGAGTTACAAATTCAATTTTCATAATGTTACTGTTTTATTTGCTTTGCCTAACCATGCTCTAAATTCTCGTCTGACTCTTCGCATTCCTTCGATCTCGACTTTTTTTTTGGTGTCTGTTTTGTCTTGAGAGTGCATTTCTCGTAGCCCTAAGGAAAGAATGGCCATGAGTGGTTTAGTTGTCTTGAGGATCTTTATATAATTTTTTTAAGATTAATTGGCAATACCTACAACTTGTGTATCTGGTTATTTCTTTTCCTTTATTTCAGTAACGCATATTAAATAGACTTCGATATCTGTAACAAAAACTAAAATTAGGGATTGCTTTTGAATGCATGTCAACTGAGAATTCTAGAATACCCAGTTAAGGGAAGTTTATTTACGCAAAGCGAACGAGAATTCAGTACGTAAACGAACGTGACATATGTCCTATATTTAGCCCAATAATGTTTTCCTTTTTCTCGAAGAATGCTTTATTTTGTATTGATTTTAGAATTATGATAGAACGTTCTAAATCTATATTCTCTAACATTCTACGCTTGCATTATGGAATAGATTTCCAGAAATTTGTAAAGTTTCGTTTGGAAAAAGTATAAATACCGGGAAAAGATTGGTGAAAGTTTCACACAGAGTACGCAGAGAGTTCACAATCTTCAGCGTTCCATTATTTTCAGTTAGATCTATATAGATCTAAAGAACTCAACGTCTCACACCAGAGGCATTATCTACCTTTTATTTCTGGTGTTTGTGACATATTGGCGACTCCGACGAGATAGCTGATCGGAAAGTGAGATCGTGTGTTAGATCTAGAAATATCGACGATGGCTACGATGGAGGAAATTCTCAAGCAAGCGGACCTGTTGGGTTATCGAGGTGAGAAGAGAGAGGAATATTTGAAACAGGAGTTCAAGCTTCTCGCAGAATGTTAGGAAAGGAAGGAGAATGGAGAACGTCAGGCAAGAGAAAAGAAGGAAGAAGCTGAACGTCAGGCAAGAGAAAAGGAGGAAGAAGCTGATCGCAAGGAAGGGTTGGAGTGGGAGAAGATGAAACTAGAGGCGGAGATGAAGCTATTACAGTCAAAAATTGAGGCTGGGATAGTCAAGAACGAACCCGACTGCAGCGGCGCGAGGTCGAGCGACGCAAGGGTCAAACACCTGAAACTGCCTAACTATCAAGATAGGAGGGATGACCTCGACATTTGGCTGACAAGGTTTGAGAGATTTGCGGAAAGTAACGGCTGGTCCAGGGAGAAATGGTCATCATCGCTTTGTGCGCTGCTAACCGGACGTGCCTTGGATTGCTATTGGCGGCTTTCGGCTGAGCAGGCAAAGGATTATGACAAGGTAAAAGAGGCTCTAATGAAGAGGTATGACCTGACGGAGGATGGCTGTCGCAAGTTTCGCACATGCAAACCAGCAGAAGGTGAGAGCCCTGATCTGTTTATAGTACGCATTGTAACGTGCTTGGACAGATGGATTGAGCTTTCTAAGACGGATAAGTTGTATGAGAAATTAAAGGACTCGATAGTGCGAGAACAGTTCATGGATGCATGTCCAGAGGATCTAGCTACGAGCTTGCGTGAGAAAGACCTACCTACAGTTGAAAGAGTTGCAAAGGAGGCAGTTTTGTTTCTAAAGGCCAGAAATAGGAAGTTGTGTGATCAACCTCGCAAAGTGTTTCAGGGTAATGCTCGGCCTCGAGTGGACTCTGTGCGGCCGCTTGAACCAGAGAAGTAGTTTAACGATGGACAACCTGCAAGGGAGGCGAAGACGAGCATGGCTGACCAGAGGTCGTGCTTCAAGTGCAAGAAGACGGTACATATCGCTCGGTACTGCACAGCTGCGGATAGTATTACGAAGAAGTCTGGTGCGGGAGTGGTAGTGAAGACGACTGAGGTGAATACAGCTGAAGTGAGGAAACCTGCGAAGGGCCCACGGTGGAGGTGACGGACGATCTTCAGAGTGAGGTGGAAGATGGTATGCTGAAGCTGGCTAGTGGGAAGCCTGTACCTTGATGACGAACTGTGTTGCTCTGAGAGATCAGGAGAAGACTAGGAATCTTGGTTCGCCTGTTTTAGTGGGAGATATAGGCGATCGTGAAGTCGGCGTGATGCGCGACAATGGCTACGAGGGTGTTGTGGTGAGGAAACAACTAGTCGAAGCGAGTCAACTGGATAGACAACACTGCGCTGTTGGCTGAGAGGGCAGTCATCAGCTTGAGGACGCCTTTCTTTAGTGGAGAAGTGAAGGCGTTGTGCATCCCGGACGCCATCTGTGATGTCATCGTTGGGAACGTGGAAGGAGCTAGGAGCCCGGAGGACCCCGACATGTCCTTGACGGTGGGTGCGGCGACGACCAGGGCCCAAACGAAGCGGTAACCAAGCCGTTGCGGGTGCATGATATAGAGAGTCACGTAGGAGTTGATCGCGAGCAGTTGATCAAACTCTAGCAAGAGGATCCAAGAATACTGGCACTGGTGGATGCTGGAAGAACTTCGCGGAGAGGAGGGAAAGTCTTTTCCTTTGAGAAGGCGAGGGGCATCGTGTGCCGACGGTACGAGAATCTTGGACGTAATGTGGATGTGAAGCAGGTGGTGCTACCCAAGCCGCTGCGGGAATATGTGATGTCGTTAGCCCACGATTCTATTACTGGAGCGCATCTTGGGATCGGGAGAACGAAAGACAAGGTCCTGAACAACTTCTACTGGCCTGGGGTAGATGGCGACGTGACAAGGTACTGCCGGTCGTGTGACGTGTGTCAACGGACAGTGAAGAAAGGTTCTGTGCCTAGAGTGCCCTTAGAGAAGGTTCCACTGATTGATACTCCATTTAAGAGAGTGGCGATAAAGTAGGTCCTATAAACCCACCAAGTGAAGCAGGACACAGGTTCATCCTGACTCTCGTGGATTACGCCACGAGGTTTGCCCGAGGCGGTGCCATTACACAAGATCGACACGGAATCTGTGGCAGAGGCTCTGGTAGACATCTACAGTGACAAAGGAACGCAGTTCATATCAGACTGCATGAAGGAGGTCTGCCGTCTCCTTGGCATCAAACAGAAAACCACAACCCCGTACCACACGATGTGCAACGGACTGGTGGAGAGGTTCAACGCGACCCTGAAGACCTGCCTTCGTCGCCTGTGCAGTGAGCAACCTCGACAGTGGCACCGGTACATCAACCCTCTTCTGTTTGCCTACAGAGAGGTGCCACAGGAGTCTACGCACTTTGCCCCATTCGAGTTGCTATATGGGAGGGCTGTGCGAGGGCCCATGCATATCCAGCCTGAGCTTTGGACGAAGGAGATCGAAGAACCAGATGTGAAATCAAGTTATGAATACGTCTTGAATCTTCGCGAACGCATCGACGGCACCCTCAAGATAGCTCGTGAGGAACTGGAGAAGGCTGTAGGATGGCAGAAGCACTACTACTACGACCGGACGGCCAAGCGCAAAAGGTTCTCTGTGGGAGAGAAGGTGTTAGCCCTGCTGCAGACGGACTCGAACAAACTCCTAATGCAGTGGAAGGGGCCATTTGAAATTGTAGCGACCATGGGGATCAACGATTACCGGATCAACATGGGAGAGAAGGAGAAAACCTTTCATGCCAACTTGTTGAAGGGGTACTTCGCCCGTGACCAGGACGCCAGCCAAGCAACTACGGATGAAGGGCCGCCAACGAGCAACTCCGCCATACCCGCTGCAAGTGTAACTGTCATTAAAGACCTCAAAGATGAACACTTCAACGACAGTGACTGCGAATCTCTATCTGAGTTAGGTGGGTGGGGCAGCGAGGAGACTGTCAATGACCTCAAGTATGGTGATGAACTGACCCTGGATCAACGCAGACAGCTGAAGGAGGTGGCTTTAACGTACTCGCCATCTTCAGCGATCGCCCTGGTACAGCGTCGACAGAGGAACATTGCATCGAGTTGACGTCATCAACTCCTGTTCGTCCACGCCCTTACCCAGTGCCTTATGCGATGAGGCAAACTCTACGCGACGAACTCAGAGAGATGGAAGACCTGGAAGTCATCAGGAAGAGTTCTTCCCCTTACGCTTCTCCTGTGATAGTCGTCAAGAAGAAGGATGGTACGAATCGTGTGTGCATCGACTGCAGAAGGCTGAATAAACTCACCATCTTCGACCCTCAACCCGGGACACCACCGGCAGACATTTTACAGGGTATGGAGAAGGACCAGTACTTCTCAAAGATCGACCTGAGTAAAGGCTACTGGCAGATCCCTGTACGGAGGAAGGACATTCCGAAGACGGCGTTTGTGACGATGGACTGTAAATACGAGTTTCTAAGGATGCCATCCGGGATGATGAATTCCGCGGCAACCCTGACTCGTGCTGTGAAGAAGTGCTGTGTGGAATGGACAACGTGGTGGATTATATTGATGATCTGTTGATTCATACGGAGACCTGGGAAGCCCACGTGAAGACACTAAGTGAAATATTCTCGCGCCTTCAGGAGGCCAACTTTACTGTAAGGCCAGTTAAGTGCTTGCTTGGATCAAGGACTGTTGACTTTTTAGGACACAGTTTGGGTCGAGGTGCAATTGGTCTCCAGAACGAAAATGTTGAGAAGGTTAGGAATACCCCTAGACCTAATACAAAGAGAAAGGTTAGGGCATTTTTAGAACTGGTTGGCTACTACAAAGAGTTTGTACCGAATTTTGCCGCGGTTTCTACGCCTCTTTCGGACTTGGTGCGCAAGGGCCAGCCTAACATCGTGAATTGGGGCGACAGCCAGGAGAGAGCTTACAACTCGTCGAAAGTTTCAGTGACGTCTAAACCGGTCCTACAGTTGCCCGATGTCAACAAAAAGTTCGTCCTCAGAACGGATGCATCTTATCGCGGATTAGGCGCTGTTCTCTTGCAGGAGAATGAGGGTACGCTATTCCCGGTAGCTTACGCTAGCAAAGATTTGACCGATAGGGAGAGAAAGTATTCAGTGTTTGAGAGAGAAGCTTTTGCTATTGATGGGGAGTGAAAAAGTTTTCAATTTATCTTTTCAGAACTGTGTTTACCCTGCAGACAGATCATAGTGCTTTACAGTTCTTGAGTGCTGCGAAGTTTGATAGTCCTAGAATAATGAGACGGGCTTTAACTTTGCAAGTATACAACTTTGATGTCCAAGTGTAGTGAAAATGTTGGTGCTGATTACCTTAGAAGAATTGAGAAATGTATTGTAACAGGCGTTGCCATGTACTTCTCCATTGTTAAAGTAATTAGTGATAGATAGCTAACTCTTCTTTTGATTTTTCTTTGCTTAGCGAGATGTTAAGCTTGAGACTTTGTAGTTTAGTGTGCGCTATTTTAAAGGAAGTGTTACATGCCATGTTCTGAATGTAATGTTAGATTTATATGATGTAATGCTAACTACAGAAAGTATTCTGTTCTTGCAACGTGTTAGCATCATTTTGTCACTTTGCTTGGAATTTGTTACTTGGTAAAAATTCTTAAGAGGGGTGTGTGTAACAAAAACTAGACTTAGGGCTTGCTTTTGAATGCACATCAACTCGAGAATTCTAGAAAGACCCAGTTAAGGGAAGTTTATTTACGCGAAGCGAACGAGAATTCAGTACGTAAACGAACGTGACTCGTGTTCTATATTTAGCCCAAGGATTTTCCTTTTTCTCGAAGAATGCTTTGTTTTGTATTGATTTTAGGATTTTGATAGAACGTTTTAGATCTATATTCTCGAACATTCTACGCTTGCATTATGGAATAGATTTCCAGAAATTTGTAGGATTTCGTTTGGAAAAAGTATAAAAACCGGGAGAAGATTGGTGAAAGTTTCACATAGAGTACGCAGAGAGTTCACAGAGATCACAGAGATTGCAGCGAGATCATTGCATAGCGTTTACGCAGATTCATAGAGCTAGATCTAGTTCTTTTTTTGCCGACGGCCTATGTGAATATTGTTTGATTTGATTTCCTGCTGTTGAGTTAAATAAACTCAGTTTTTTTACGTTTTTCACACAATCTCCAGCGTTCCATTATTTTCAGCTAGATCTATAAAGATCTAAAGAACTCAACGTCTCACATCAGAGGTATTATCTATCTTTTATTTCTGGTGTTTGTGACAATGTCATTCGGAGAAAAAGTCATATGTTTAATTGTGAATTTTTATTCCTTGTTACATATAAAAACATATTTTATTTTTCACTACAGTAAAGTCTGCCATTTTGACATCGAAGGAGTAAATACGTTTACAGTACCTTTTGTAACTAAATCTTGAGTAGTTTGAGGTTACTTTTATTACTAAATCACAACAAAAATGTGTCATCTATTTTTTTTTTATTATTATAGCTTTGACCGTCTCATTGAAGATTTAGTCAATTGTCTATATTCCCAAGAATTGTTTCGTTACGCGGCATAGAAAGATCTTGTGACAAATGCAACCCTTGTTTTGGTCGCGGTCGTTGTTTAAAAATTTCCACCCTCTCTATCATTTATGGTTAAAGCTGCACAGTAACTCCAGAAAAGTTTTCAAGAAGGGATTATTTTGGGTGCAGCTATAAAGATAGATTTGCCGAAGCTGTGCAAATTCCGCAAGCATTATCATTATCTTGCATTTTAAACTTTTGTTGCCATTTTAATTACACAAATCTTCACATCTCCTTCAATGTAAATGGGTTTTCTTATTACCGAGGTTTCGACGTTCTGTATCAGACCCTAATTTGGACAGAAGCTATTAGGGTCGGGCAACTTTTAAGTGCCGTGCGCAAATGATCAGTTGGCCTAGAAACTACGCCAGCAGAAGCGGTCCAGAAAAAAAGTTATCTTTTAAATAAAGCAACCCTCCCCCGAAGAAAAAAACAGAAATCTTCATTTAGCAAAGTCTCTGTTTAATTTTAAGCATCTTTTCGTAAAAAGTATTTACCACTTTTATATTTTATATTCCCAATAGAACCCATCTAAAGGTAGCTGAAATTACAGCAGCTATGATTGTTATTAGTAGTAGCTAAAGCTCTACCTGTCAGTGTTGCGGTAGACAAGAACTGATTTAGATCGAGAGTTTGATCTAAATCTCAACTTTTAGATTTATTAGAACTGTCTTAAAATGATTAAAGCAAATATATTGCCCCTCTTACGTAAAATTTAATACTGAAAGAGTTAAATTGTACATGTTTGTATATGATTTAGGAACGAGGTCTAATCTGGATTGTGAGGCTTGAATTTTCTTATCTACTTGGTTGTTTGTAATCGATTGTTTCCATTCTATCTAGTAGATCTAGTAACAGAAAATCTAGATCTAGATCAAAGTCTAATCAAATTTAAATAAAAAATTTAGTTTAAATCATGATTCTAAACAAACTAGTCATAGACATCTTGGCAAAAATCTGGATTTAGAGTTCAGCAGTGAGTTCTGCCCAACGGTGTCATATGACTTGTATGGTTGTTTTGCGAAAGCTGTGTTCTTTGTGGGAGCTGAGATACGCTTGCAAGCCAATGTGCTTCTGCTAAGAGTCCTTGATGAGTAACGGAGAGACGGATATCCCTTCTAAACCCTTCTATTTGCATGTCTCCAACATTTTCATAGATTCTGGATTTGAAATATGAGTTTGCTTTTTCTAAATCCTTCACTTTATTACTATAACTTTTTAATTATATCTTTACATAACTGCCTAGGAGTGTTGAATATACCTGCATTATTATCATATCGTTTGTTTGGGCTTTCAGCCTAGCAACCATAAATATAAACGAAATGGACTAAGCCTTTAGGAACTTATGTGCTGGTTTTATCAACACTATTCCAAACGCGATCTCCGATCATGTGCACTCGGTCTCGAGACTATACCTCACCAAGTTTTGATTTAATGGTTTTTTCCATTTCTAATCACGATCTTTAAACATTAAGCTTATATTTTATATCATGATTCTTTGCTAAGCGAGTATCTATCGTATATTATTTGTGATCTTTATTTATTTACTTGATAGAGCCAAATGGGCGAAACGTTGTTAAGTATAGTATTGTGTGCTGTTTAATTTGTTCTTATAAATTTGAGTTGATGGTTGTATTCTTTCACTATATTATTTCATTTCCTTGAACCACCTTAAAGCTATATTTCTTGGAGTGCGGTTTTTTTAAAACTTTTTTACTTCTACATAATGCATTGATTTTGTTCACAAATCATCGCAATTAAACAGGTGATTTACATTGTGTCATCTATCCAAGGCTTCTGTTAACTTATAAATATTCAATTGTAATCGTCCAAAAGTAAACACAGCGAAATTTTTGTATTTGGAAATTAAAACGATTATGTGACAGTGTCAAAAAAAAAAAACCAACAAAAAACAACCCTATTTAGATGCTGTAATAATAAAACAAATGTAACGAGCCGCAAGCAAAAGAAAGATATTTCGAAGTTTGGCAAGAAACATTTGTGCAAGATGTAATCTAATCGAGGTCCCAAATGAAGTTTGAAAGAATGTACACAAGAGAATGAAATAGAACGAAGTAACAGGCGAACAAATCCAGGGAAAAATTATTCGATCTTGTTTCAACTCTATTTCTATAATTTTAAGATTTTGAGTAGATCTCTGGATAAATCTAGAGTAGATCTGAAACTAGGCTTAGGTCTATCATTTTTCGACGTAGGCTTTGCCCAACTGCAAAATTAACTTCGGTTGGTGAACTTGGACCTCTTCCCTTATCAATTAAAAACAATCTAGATATCTAGAAAAGCTGACTTGATATCTCAAATGTGTGTGTGTGAGAAAATGAGGATTTTATGAGTATGTATTTCTATAAGTGCTTAATTACCAAACTGTAAAGACTAGTTGCTGGGGAAAGCAGGGCAAACTGTATCCAAGTAAAAGGTGCCATTTTAAGGGCACCATACCTCTCGTGTTTTTGGTACTGGTAGAGAGATGGATGGAGCATTGAAAAAGCAAGAGATTTGAATATTGTTCCTAATGGATATTTTGATTGTACAGAGGGTATTCTGATAAAACTTTTCTCTTTTTTCTTGTTTCACAACCAGTAGCAGAATGGCGACCACATGAAGTCCGCCACTGAAAGAGTTGACTAGAGATACACTTTCCATGATTCAGTTATTGAATTGTGAGTTCGAATAGTTATGATTTTGCTTAGTAAGTTCTTTTGGTGGTTTTCGTTAGGGTTTATCTCTGACTTTTTTAGTATTTCACTCTGCTAAGTTTTTCGTCGCTCCGTTTATCCGCAATGCAGCCATGGGGACATTTAGCGTAAGACAATTGAACTCTAGGAAGACCTAACTTTTTAAGCTTTCGTCTTCATCTTTAACTTTTCTTGGAGCCAAGCGCCAGTGGAAAGGTCTTGTCGTTAATTAGGCACTTGGTTCGCGTGACGCAGATGCGCAGTCATAATTAAAGACAAAGGTTACTTCGTCAAGGTCCCTTTCATTTGCCGTAGCCGCTTAAACTTCCAATTAAGGCACCTCTTGTCCAAAAGACAGATGATATCCCATAAGGTTGTGAGGATATGTGGAAGAAACTGGTCAACAGGTGTCCCTCACCTTCTGCAACATTCTACAAAGAGGAACGCTACTTCAGATCGCATTTTATGCTCAGTCTTCTTTTGCTCTTTTCACCTAACCATCACTTAGACACGCGCATTCTAATTGTTAGGCCTACGACAAATTAGATCAATGTCGACATTTGGTCCGCACCCTTCTCTGTAAGAGAAAGAGCTTAAAATCTGTATGAGAAAATGGTAGGCCTACATTGTTACTGGAGCTTATGAGGAGGAAGCAAAAAGGAGAGTGACAATACATGCAAAATAATCGTGTAGGATTCAACGAGCTTCGAGGTGAATATCTCCTTTCCGTGCCCACACCTTCATGATAATTTCCAGCTATCTCCAACTGCTGTGCCTCTAACTGCAGCCCGAAACTCTACAAAATAAGTCGGAGTGTGAAAACATCTTTTCTCTCAAAGTAAGAAAAAATAATGTCTCTCCAAAACAAGCCATGTTGTCCTGCCAATCTCCCCCCCGATCCAACGTGGTCTCGATCTAGGCTTAGATATAAAAATCTAGACTCTTTTCGACTCATGGTTTTACAAAAAAAAAGCAACATAGAACTAAGTATGAAACCAACATTAGTGAGGCCAAAATGTTATAATAAACATAATGCGTCTAAAAAAGTATGTGCTAAAATTTTTTTTCTAGCAATCTATTTTGAGGTCATAAAAATAGGTCACTGTTTGATATACCTGGGCCGTTACCAGGCCCGTTTAATTTTTAGCATTCATTACGCTCCTGTTATTGCACAATATTTGAACTGTAGATCATTGAACGTTCTTTTTTCTTCTTATTTTTGAAAAATGTATAAATATATTGATTTATAAGATAAAGTTATCGCTTAATTTATCGTTTTTTTATCGTTTGTAATTTGAAATCATATTAAAATATGCGTTAAAGCTATAATCATTGTAACAAAATACACGTTTACTTGAAAAGTAAAAAATAAACTTTATCAGTTTTCCGCCTCAGCGTTTACTTTACGAATGCCTTTCTGAAGGCAATCTCTTCAAAATGTTTTCACTCATGAGACCTTATATTAACAGGGAAGGATAGATTTCAATTATTCTTGTTTCTTTTTTGTGTATTTAAATTTTCGACAACTAGTTTCCTTTAAAAAATTATGTTTCTCGTGATCTTCTTTTCTTTGACGATAGAGCGCCAACTTCATAAATTTCGAGCCTTTTTTTCATTAGTGATAGCGATAGATCTTTTTTTTTCATGTCGTTCAGTACATTAAAAAAACTCAATAGTTTATGCCCATCAAGTTAATAGGGTAATAAATGAATGTCTAAAAACTGAAAATGTATTTCGAATAGGGGAGATGCAGTAATGCGATGCACTTGGAAGTAGTTTTTGGATAGTTTTTGTTTTTTTACTTTTTATTTGTTGGTAAGTAGGTTAAACATTTTGAAACAAAATATTTTAAGAAGGATCAACAATCAGGTTGTGAAACTAGTAGGTTTGCACGCAGTTTCGACGCATGCTTGGACTAATGAAATATTGATTTATCTAGTATTTTCTTTTTTTTTTTCCTTTAGTTTCAGATTTGCTTTGTTAAAAAATGGATAAACATTAAAAAAATGAAATAAAAGCAAAAAAAAA